>PVJN01049701.1:0-15124 GCA_004026805.1 Lasiurus borealis
ATGTAACCCCCAGTGTCATCCCTGATCATCCCTGGGAAGTAGGTGGCCTAGATTCCATTCAGCAGATTACCTGTCTACATGGGCAGTGGTTTTGAAAACAGGTGGAGTATTTTACATATTATTCCACATCCGCCTCCAGTACCACCTAGGTATAACCATGTGTAGTCATGGTGTCTTTCACCCTCCCCACCCCTTTGTTTGCTTAATTTTTATATAAAACTGTATTGTTGAAAATTTCTAGAATAAAGAAAATAGTATTAATATAATAAATTCCTGTGCACCCATCACCAAATTTCAACAGTTCTTAGCTCATGTAGATCCTGCTATCTTTATATATATATATACACTTAATTGATTTCAGAGAGGAAAGAAGAGGGAAAGAGAGATAGAAACATCAATGATGAGAGAGAATCATTGATCTGCTTCCTCCTGCATGCCCCCTACTCGGGATTGAGCCCACAATACAGGCATGTGCCCTTGACTGGAATCCAACCTGAGACCCTTCAGTCCACAGGCCGACTCTCTGTTCACTGAGCCAAACCGCTAGGGCTCTGCTATCTTATCAAAGCTTCACAAATGATAAATCAGCCAATATTATAAATTATATTATAAATTATATTATATTATAATTAAATTAAATTATATTATAAATCAGCCAATTCTTAACTTCCTAAAGACCTGAATTTAGGTTCCCCATGAAAGACAAGATAGATTACTCTTTGTTTGCTTTTTAGGAATCCTGGGAGCAATAATTTACAGAAGATAGAAAAGGAGGCGGTAATTGACTACTTCGATGTCCAGGACTGAGAAGCTCAAGATGCACTTAGATGAAAGAATGATTAGGTGGGGATTCGTTTGCCAGCAGATAAATCATGCTTATTCCCAACTTCCTGGTGGACTTATAGCCTCTCATACTGTCTTGTATTGATACGTTCAAAGCATGAGTGTGTCAGAAATCCCCTGTCCTCTGATCCCTCAGTATGAAGTATCTATGTGCAGCCAGATGCTGGCGGCATGGTCACTAGAGATTCAGTCATGTGTTTGCAGAAGCTCCTCACACCTTCACTGTGATTGCTCAGAGGCTTGGAACATTGGACTTGATTTGGACAAACCAGAATATTAGCCTGAAACCCCCTTTATGACACTTGGTCATAGCCTCAGTTATCCCAGTTATCCATCCTCCTCCTGAAAATGCCTGCAACATTATCTCGCTTTCTTAATCCAGACTGATCACAGACACAATCAAACTTCTCAGTCTGAAATATCAAACACTGAATTTGATACACCATATCCAGAATCACACGTGTTACGTTGAACCCAGCTATCTTACCTGAGTCTTTTGCCAAAAACTGTCATAGATATAGCTAGTTGAGCTTATTTTAGTGGTTCTCAGTATTATTAGTTCTAGAAGTAGCAGAGAAGTTCGATGGCTTTAAAGAATTCCATGTTTTACAGTCCAGGGAGCACCTCATACCACATCGCTGAGTGTGTCTGGTGACGGTCACTTTAGCGATCCATCATGATGGCTGAGAACAAGCTCCTCCTGTCACGTTCACACGGTGGCCTCTGTGAATGACCAGAGTAGCCCCAATGCCTTCTCTCTGGTTGAGAAAGAGTCTCAGGTAGACTTATCTTGCCTGTGTTGCTTTCTCTCAGGCCTTCAGCAGCCATATTAGCTCTCCCTGTATCTGAGCCCTGAACTTCTGTTTGAATAGTCAAAAAGTGGACAGTCCAGGGCTTATGCCAGCAGCCCCTGGAGGCATTCTTCAAGGTCTTTCAAGGCAGGTGCATTACCAGTTATGTTAGTTTGGCCCTCTGCATTGGCACCTCTCAGCACAGAGGCCAAACTTCCAACTTCCTTCTGCTCCAAAACAAGCCATGAGCCCAGAGCAACAGGAGATTTGAGAAATGACTTTACAAAATTAGCACTTAGTTTTCACAGAGCAGGGCTAGCCTTTGGTCCAATCCAGACAATCTGCCTTGAAAAGCATCGGGTGCAGCTGTGGGAACAGAAAATTGGAGGGAAGAGATGATCTATAAAACCACCTTATGTGGGCCCATTTAGCACTGGGTCACTGGCCCTGTACCAACAGGAAGCCCACGACATCTGTTACATCTTTTAATCAGTGGGTTTAGTGGGTGAACTGTACATTGAGAGAATCAGCAGGAGGCAGGAAACCTGATTTCAGATTCCAGCTCTGTCATATAACTTGCCACTTGTTGGAATGGAGGTATCAAACTACCTCACCAGGGTGGGGGTGATTAAAAGAGGTAACATAGGTAGAGGTACCTAATCTTCATAGGTGCTGAAAGTTTATAAAAATTATACTTGATATCTGGAAAATATGTAAGCATCTTTTGTCTCTATAATACTAGCCAAATAAAAGGGTAGAGTGCTGAGCATGCCTCTTCAGGTGAATACTTGTGTGCCTACTTAGCACCAGCCTTGTACTAGGGCTGCGAGGAGCAGATGTGGCCTGTTCTTTAGTTAATAATCCAATAGGGGACACATCCCTGAATATATATATAGTGGAATGGGTTGGTCTGGCAGAAATCGATCATTATATTAAAAGCTAAAGAGTTATATAAGGAGTTTTTTGTGAATGGTAGGACTGGGTTAGCTTTCATGCTTGGGGGAAGGACCTCTGGTGGGAAAGAGAAACAGGAGGAAGCATTTGAGCTGTGTCTAGAGATAGCAGATTGCCATATAAAGGAGAGGCATGCCAAGTGAAGGTAAAGGGCATGAGGCAAGCCTGGGTGTATGGCTTGTGGTGGGTTTCAGGAAGGAATCTCCCAGAGTGGGCAGACAACCGGAAGAACAGGTGATGAAGCTGAAAAGGTAGCTAGATCATCTTGAGAGCCATGAGGAGCCACTGAGAGATTCTAAGAGAGCAGCTTGGCTAGATTTATGATCTAGAGCTGGAGCCAGCAAACATTTTCTGTAAAAAGATAGATAGTAAATATTTGAGGCTTAGAATGTAGAGTGTCTATTGCAGCTACCATTGTACAACTCTGCCATTGTAATTTGAAAGCAGCCACAGACAATACACGAGTATTAGAACTCCATTCTAATAACAATTTTATAAAATCAGAATCTCATGTCATTTTTATGTCACAAAATACTGTTATTTTGCCTAACCTTTTAAAAATGTGAAAACTATTGTTGTTTTGTGGGTTGTACAAAAACAACAGATGAGGCCATGGACCTTTGTTTGCCCAAGGATTGAAGGGATAACAGGTAAGAGGCCCAGCTGAGAGCTCTGGGAGCAATCCAAGTGAGAGGATGAGGGTGGTTGTAATTGGTTTTTGCAAACAGGGGAGAAGTTTCAGGAGATCCAGGAGCTAGAATAGGATGCCATGGAACAGCAGAGAGAGCTAGCCCTTCTTCCCCCACACCCCCCATTGCCAAAGGGACCCCAGACCCCTTAGCAAAAGGAAGCTGCTTCTCATTCTCCAATGAGCAGTGGCTTAGACAAGACCACATGAATGTAAACTAAAGGAAAAGATATCCCTCCACCCCATACATAGAGCCTATGGGGACCAGGACTTCACACTTACTCCCCAAGAATCAGGTGTATCTTTGCTCCCCCCTCTAGCCCCACACTCTCCAGCAGGAGTTTGTTTATGGGGCCAGAGCTTTCCAGAAATCAAGTTCTTATCTCTGGAATTCCCTCTGGTAGGGCTGACTCCTCTCGATAGTGGTGCCCACCTGGCATGCAGCAGGAGTTTGTGTGTGGAACTGGAAATGAAAGCAGCCCTCCAGGTTGCAGGTCTGTTTGAAGCAGCTCTGGATGGTACCTGAACAGGACCCAGCCAGACCTGGGGGCAGGGTTGGGGTCAGTCTGGTGAGGGAGGTACAGAGTTTCAGACCAAAGGTCCTGAGATTTAGGTTTGGCGTGTCCTTCCCACATGGTGCCAGTCTTTGTGCTTCATGCATAAAAGGCCGGAGACTGTTCTCTAAGGAGAACCTGCTGCCATGCCAGGTTCTCTTCCAAAATTAGGGGGAAAGTGCCAGTCAACTCCCCATATGACCTTAGCACAAACGTCCCATACATCTCATGGCCTTTTAGAGCTCACAATTCCCCCAAGGCATTCTCTAAGCCCATCCAATCCCTGTCTACAAAGGCCCAGATTGAAGGAACAAGGCTCGCGAGGTCTCACTTGTGTGGGCCAACTCAGGACTGGATATCCAGGCCTTGGGCTTCCCAACATAGAGCTGCCCTAGGCCAGGAGGGGCCTGCGTCCTCAGGATAAGGTGCATCATCTTTCCCAAACAATTGCCTGGGCATATTCCCAGTGGCCCAGGCTACCCTCATCACAGGCTTCATGCTGCACAGCCTCCTGGGAGACCTGGGTGCAGGAACCCAGCTGAACTGCTAGGATGCCCTGTTGGCTGCCTCAGTTCTCTGTGTGACTCCTGGCATTTTGCTTCCAGTGTCTGGGCATTGGTCTCCCCATTTGTCAGGTGGGTAATAGTTCCTCCTTGTACACTCCCCGGAGCCCTTGGAAAGGTAGTGGGGAGACAGGGTCTGAGAGGTCAGAGAGTCTGCCGGTGTCATTTGGCATCTCAGCATGTCACATCTCTGGAGCCTGTCCCAGGACTGTCTCAAGGGCAGCTCACATAGAGGGAAGGCACAGAGTAGTTGCAAAATTGCTCTGATTGGGGCTGAGGCTTTCAGATACACACACCCCCTTACCCCATACCCACCCCAAGTCTGACACCTGGGTGAAGAAGTCATGTCTTTATGTACCCACACTTTCCCAAATATCTCTTCTAAGCACATAATATGTGCTAAGCACAGTGCTCATATTTTACTCCTCAAAGCCCCATGAGGTAGGTATTCTTATCCCCATTTCACTAGTGGGGAAACTGATAGTTGAAGGTTAGGTCACTAACCCAAGATCACTCAGTTAACCACTGGGGATCTAATATTCCTGCTAGGTCTGACTCCAAAACCTGTGTCCTCTCCACTACCCAGAGCAGTGGCAGCTCATGCAGCTCACACTGGGGCCCTGGATTGCATGATCCATGAGGTCAAGACAAGAAAGTTTATACTGTACAAATGCAGAGAACACCAGCAACGCCCCTCCCCCCACCAAAAAAAAACCTGAGGGGTTTTCCTATAATGGCCACGAGGGGGCAGTATATATCCTCAAAGCTAGAGCCTGGGGTGGTGTGGTAGTGTTTTACACTTTGCCTCAGGAAAGCTTTTTATTTAAAACTTTTTAGAAGTTTTAAGATAATACATTTATTATCTTAAATGTATCACATTTTCATTTTTTAATTTTTTTTTTGTTCTTGACAGTATTACAGATGTCCCCCATACTCTCCCCTCCCCACCTTTTTTGCTAGCTCCCATCCTACTCCAGGCCTTCACAACACTATTGTCTGTGTCCATTGGCTATGCATACATGCATATAAGTTCTTTGGTTAATGTCTTTTCGCATCCTCACCCCCTTCCCACTGAGATCTATTCTGTTCCGAGCATCCATGTCTCTTGACCTATTTTGTTAATCAGTTTATTTTGTTCATTAGATTCTATGTATAAGTGAGATGTGATAGTTATCTTTCTCTGAGTTGCTTATTTTGCTTAGCATAATATTCTCCAAGTCTATCCATACTATTGCAAAGGGTAAGAGATCCTTCTTTTTACATCCATGTAATATTCCATTGTGTAAATGTAGCTCAGCTTTTTTATACATTCATCTACTGATGGGTACTTGGCTGTTTCTAGATCTAGCTATTGTAGATAATGATGCTATGAACACAGAGGTACATATGTTCTTTCTGATTGGTGTTTCAGGATTCTTAGGATATATTCCCAGAAGTGGGATCGCTGGGTCAAATGGCAGTTCCATTTTTAATATTTTGAAGAAACCTCCATACTGCTTCCACAGTGGCTGCACTGGTCTGCATTCCCACCAGCAGTGTGCTGTGGTTCCCTTTCTGCATATCCTCACCAGCACTTACTGTTTGTTGATTTATTGATGGTAGCCACTCTGGCAGGTGTGAGCTGATAATCTCATTGTAGTTTTAATTTGCATCTCTGTGATGATTAGTGATGTTGAGCATTTTTTCATGTCTCTTGGCCATCTGTATGTCCCCTGGAGATTGTCTGTTTAGGTCCTTTACCCATTTTAAAATTAGATTGTCTTCCTTTTGTTGAGTTACATGAGTTCTTTATATATTTTGGAAATAAACTTCTTATCAGATGTATCATTGGCAAATACGTTCTCCCATACAGTAGGTTCCTTTTTCATTTTGATGATGGTTTCTTTTGCTGTGCAGAAGTTTTTTAGTTTGATGTAGTCCCATTTGTTTATTTTTTCTACTTTATTTCTCTTGCCCTAGGACCATGGTTAGCAAACTGCAGCTCACGAGCCACATGTGGCTCTTTGGCCCCTGAGTGTGGCTTTTCCACAAAATACCACAGCCTGGACGAGTCTATTTTGAAGAAATGGCGTTAGAAGAAGTTTAAGTTTTAAAAAATTGGCTCTCAAAAGAAATTTCAGTGGTTGTACTGTTGATATTTGGCTCTGTTGACTAATGAGTTTGCCGACCACTGACCTAGGAGATATATCAGCAAATATTCTGCTAAGTGAGATGTATGTGATTTTATTGCCTATGTTTTCTTCTAGGATGTTTATGGTTTCAGTCACATTCACACACATACCTTTACATTTAAGTATTTTATCCATTTTGAGTTTATTCTTCTGTCTGGGTAAGTTGGTAGTCTAGTTTCATTATTTTGCATGTACCTGTCCAATTTTCCCATCACCATTTATTGAAAAGACTTTACTTCATTTATGCTCTTGCCTCCTTTGTCAAATACTAATTGACAATAAGGACATAGGTCGATTACTTGGGTGTCTCATCTGCATGCCTGTTCTTGTGCCAGTGTCAGGCTGCTTTTTATTATAGTGGCTTGTAGTATAGTTTGATATAATGCTTCCACTTGTTTGTATCTTCCTCTATTTCTTATTTCAATTTCCTATAGTTTTCTGAGTAGGTCTTTACTTCCTTGATTAAGTTTATTCCTAGGTGTCTTATTTTTGTTATACTGATAAATGGGATTGATTTCTTAGTTTCTCTTTCTGAAAGTTCATTACCTAGCGTATAAAAATGTCATTGATTTCTGGATGTTAATTTTCTATCCTGCTACTTGGCTGAATTCATTTACTAAATCTAATAGTTTTTTGGTGGAGTCTTTAGGGTTTTCTATATACAATATTATA
The DNA here is from genome assembly GCA_004026805.1 of Lasiurus borealis. NCBI lineage: Eukaryota > Metazoa > Chordata > Mammalia > Chiroptera > Vespertilionidae > Lasiurus > Lasiurus borealis. Next base: position 7,237 of record PVJN01049701.1, read on the forward strand.
TCCGTCTACAAATGATAGTTTTACTCCTCCTTTTCAATTTGTATGCCTTTTATTTTTTTCTTCTTGTTTGATCAGTGTGGCTTGGACTTTCAGTATTATCTATATATATAAAGAGGTAATGTGCAAATTAGGCTGGGACGCCATAACGGGTCACAACCAAACAGGAAGAGGTTGTGCGCACAGGTGAAGCCTAGAGCAGAAATGGAGACAGAGACAGGGGAGCCAGCCAAGCCGGCTCGTGTGGACAAAGGAAGGGGGGCCGGGAGATGCTGTGAGTCAGGCCTGGGTCCCGGCTGCCCACAATATCAGAGAAGCAGGGTTTCAAATAAGGTGATGCAGCATTCCACTGCTATCTTGAGTTTGTGGTTTCCAAGGAAACAGCCACAAAGGATGATAAACCCTTGGCAAATGGCTCAGCCGGCACCTATCTAAGCAGGGGCTTCATTTAAATCGAGCTTTTCCCGCAGTGAATGACCCCAACCCTCCCTGGATCAGGCAGGTTTCTATGGAGCACAATTTCCATGTAATATGGGGCCCCAGTTTCATTCAGGCAATCTCATGCATATTAGTTCAGGGCAGTGGGGAAGGAAGAGAAAAGGCATCAATGGCATCACAACCACAACTGTTCACCAAGAGGTGCAAGGAGCACCTATTGGCCCGGTGCCCAGCCGGACGCCTCCTCGCACGATTTTAATCACACAGTGGGCCTCTAGTGTTGAATAAGAGTGGTGAAAGCAGATATCCCTTTCTTGTTCCTGTTCTTAAGGGTAACGCTTTAGTTTTCGCCCATATGATGTTGGCTGTAGAGTTGTCATGTATGGCCTTCATTATGTTCATGTATGTTCCCTCTATTACCACTTTGCTGAGAGTTTTTATCAGAAAAGGGTGTGGGATTTTGTCAAATGCTTTTTCTGCTTCGATTGATAATGATCATGTGATTTTTGTCTTCCAGTCTGTTTATGTGATGTGTCACATTTATTGATTTGTTAATATTATACCACATTGCAGAATAAATCCGACTGGCTCATAGTATATGATATTTTTAATGTATTGCTGGATCTGATTTGCTAATATTTTGTTGAGGATTTTAGCATCTATGTTCATCAGGGATATTGATCTGTAATTTTCTTTCTTTGTAGTGTCTTTATCTGGTTTTGGAATTAGGTTAATGCTGGTCTTGTAAAAGGAACTTGAAAATCTTCCCTTCTCTTAAATTTTTTGGAATAGTTTGAGGACAATAGGTAGTTATTTGAGTGTTTGGTAAAACTTGCCTGTGAAGCCTTTTGGTCCAGAACTCTTGTTTGCTGGGAGTTTTTTTTAAATTACTGTTTCAGTTTCATTAGTAGTTATAGGTCTGTTTAGGTTTTCAGATTCTTCCTGAGTTTTGGGAGATTTTATGTTTCCAGAAATTTGTCCAGTTTGTTGGCGTACAGTTGTGTAGTATTTTCTTGCAATCATTTGTATTTCTGTGGAGTCTGTTGTTATTTTTCCTCTTTTATTTCTGATTTTATTTATTTGGGCCCTCTTTCTTGCAGAATCTGGCTAAAGGTTCCTCAGTCTTGTTTATCTTTTCAAACAACCAGCTTTTGATGTCATTGATCTTTTGTATTGTTTTTTTAGTCTCTATGTCATTTATTTCCACTCAGATCTTTATTATTTGCTCTTTCTAGTTACTCTAGGCTTTTCTTATTGTGTTCTTTTTAATTCTTTTGTACGGTTAGATCACTAATTTGAACTTTTTCTTGTTTCTTGAGGTAGGCCTGAAATGCTATGAACTTCCCTCTCAGGACTACTTTCACGGTGTCCCATAGATTTTTGTGTTGTGTGTTTGCTTTCATTCGTCTTCTGGAAGTTTTTTATTTCTTCCTTGATTTCATTGATAACCCATTCATCTTACCTAATAGACAAACATGTAAATTGACCATACCTCCACTATGACACCAGCCAATCAGGAGTTATATGCAAATTAACCCAACCAAGATGGTGGGTAAATTTGCATATGCAAGTGGGATGGGCAGTGCCAGGTCCCAACTATGGGGTCCTGGTCTATCGGGGAGCCGAGGAGGTGGGGTGGGCAGTGCCAGGCCCTGCCCTCAAAGTCCTGTTTCATCGGGGGCTCAAGGAGGTGGGGCAGGCAGCACCAGGCCCCAACTGTGGGGTCCTGGTCTATCGGGGGCCCAGGGAGGCAGGGCGGGCAGCCCCGGGCCCTATCTGAAAAGTCCAGTTCCAATAGGGGTCCAGGGAGCCCAGGCGGGCAGTGAGAGGCCTTTTAGGCTGCTGTAGGGCATGAGGGAAGGCCCACATTTCCTGCTGTTTCTAGCAACACAATTGTCTATTTGTGTCCCTGAATGATTCTAACCGGTGGGTTAGAAGCCACTGCTTATGTTTATGCAAACACAAGAGCCAAATGTCCAGGTAAAATACAGAAATCTCAATTGTACAGCTCAATAAAAGTTTACCTATGTCTACACCATCCAGAATGTTCTGTTGAATCTTTCTCCATTAGCTACTTATCTTGAAGAGAGGAAAAAGAGAAAATGAGAGAATGTGTGGGATTATGTAATAATACCTTAAAACAGTACCTCCCAATAATTTTGTCAGATTATAGGCTGTTTCTCATCTGTATTGTACTTACTGGCAATCAGTTGGACATCCCAAGGGGTCCCAGATTGGAGAGGGTACAGGCCAGGCTGAGGGGACTCCCCAACCCCCACCCCAGTTGTGCACAAATTTTGTGCATCGGGCCACTAGTTGTTTAATAACATGCTATTTGGCCTCCATGTTTTTGACTTTTTTTACTATAGTTAATTTCTAGTTCCAGGGCATTGTGATCCAAGAAGATGCTTGATATGATTTCAGTCTTCTTAAACTTGTAAAGATTTTATGTGTTAACATGTGGTCTGTCTTTAAGAATGTTTCATGTGCACTTGAGAAGAATGTATATTCTGCACTTTTGAGATGCAATGATCTGTAAATATCAATTAAATCCATCTGATCTAATGTGTTATTTAAGGTCACTCCTTCCTTGTTGATTTTTTTGTCTAGAAGATCTAGCCAGTGATGTCCGTGGGGTGTTAAAATTTCTACTATGATTGTATTGCTATTTGTATGTCTCTTAAAGTCCTCCAATTTTTTAGTATATTTAGGTGCTCCTATGCTTTTGTGCATATGTTTACAAGGATTATATTCTCTTGGTGGATTAATTAGTGTTAAGCAGTGACCATCTTTGTCTCTTTGATGTCTTTGTTTTGAAGTCTAGTTTATTAGATATAAATATTGCTATCCCCACTCTTGTTTTCATTTCCATTTGCATGGAAAATTTTTTCCATCCTTTCACTTTCATACTGAGTCTTTTGTTCTGAGGTAGTTCTCATATATATGAGTCATGTTTTCTTACCCATTCAGCTACCTTATGTCTTTTTTTTTTTTTTTTTTTTTTTTACAGAGAGGAAGGGAGAGGGATAGAAAGTTAGAAACATCGGTGAGAGACATCGATCAGCCGCCTTCTGCATACCCCCCACTGGGGATGTGCCCACAACCAAGGTACATGCCCTTGATTGGAATCGAACCTGGGACCTTTCAGTCCGAAGGCCAATGCTCTATCCACTGAGCCAAACCGGTTTTGGCTACCTTATGTCTTTTGATTGGAGCATTTAATCCATTTACACATAAGGTTATTATTGCAACCTGGACATGTGCTTTGACCAGGAATCAAACCGTGAACTGATTTATGGGTTGATGCTCAACTGCTGGGCCATGCTAGCTAGTACCATTTTTATTCTTTATGCCTGTGTTTATATATATATATATATATATATATATATATATATATATATATATATATATTCTTTTCCTTATAGTAGTCCCTTTAGCATTTCTGGCAATGCTGGTTTGGTGGTAATAAACTCCTTTAGCCTTTTTTTGACTGGGAAGCTTTATTTCACCTTCAATTTTGAATAATAGCCTTGGATTGAGTAGTCTTTGTTTCAGATCCTTACTTTTTAATACTTTAAAATATTCTTCAAGTAAAAGAAGTACCATGTCATGTCCTGTAATTTTGCTATTAAATCAGCTGACAGCCGAGACCATTTTGGCTCAGTGGATAGAGCGTCGGCTTACAAACTGAAAGGTCCCAGGTTCAATTCCAGTTGAGGGCATGTGCCTTGCTTGCGGGCACATCTCCACTGTGGGGCGTGCAGGAGGCGGCTGATCGATGTCTCTCTCTCATCGATGTTTCTGACTTTCTATCTCTCTCCCATCCTCTCTGTAAAAAATCAATAAAATATATTTAAAAAAAAAAAAAGAAGAAGAAGAAGAGGAAAGAAATCAGCTGACAGCCCTGACCGGTTTGGCTCAGTAAATAGAGTTTCGGCCTGCGGACTCAAGAGTCCCAGGTTCAATTCCAGTCAAGGGCATGTACTTTGTTTGCAGGCACATCCCCAATGAGGGGGGTTGTGCAGGAAGCAGCTGATGGATGTTTCTCTCTCATTGATGTTTCTGGCTCTCCCTTCCTCTCTGTAAAAACATCAATAAAATAACATTAAAAAAAGAAAAAATAAATCAGCTGACAGCTTAATGGGAGCTCCCTTGAAAGTAACTGACCGTCTCTCTTTCCCCTTATGATTCTCTGTCTTTAACATTTTCCATTTTAATTATCATGTGTCTTGCTGGGAGTCTCTTTGTGTTCATCCTGATTTGGACTCTCTGCACTTCTGAACTTGTATGACTTTTTTTCCTTCACCAGGTTAGGGAAGTTTTCTGTCATTATTTCTTCCAATAGGTCAGTGGTTCTCAACCTTCCTAAGGCCTCGACCTTTGCATACAGTTCCTCATGTGGTGGTGACCCCAACCATAAAATTTTGCTACTGTTATGCATCGTGATGTAAATATCTGCATTTTCCAATGGTCCTAGGCGACCCCTGTGAAAGGGTCATTCAACCCACAGGTTGAGAACCGCTGCAATAGGTTCTCTATCCCTTGCTCACTTTCTTCTCCCTCTGGTACCTCTGTAATGCAAATGTTGTCTCAAAGTTCCCATAACATGTTAAGTGCCAAGCCTGTTTTGTCTTCCTTTCCATTTAGCCCTTAATATCCGATTTCACTGTTAGGCTCTCTGCATCAGTGACTGACAAAGTCCAGACAGAAAGTATAGTATCAGTCACTGGTGACAGACATGACAGTTAACCTGTTGAGCTATCCTTATGCTTTTTAAGTTTTTTGGTTTTTTTACTGCTCTAATTTAGTTTTTCCTACCTTATCTTCCAAATCATTGATTCTATCCTCTGCTTCAGCCAGCCTACTTTTAATTCCTTCCAGTGTATTCTTAATGTCAGATATAGTATTCTTCATTTCCAACTGGATTTTTTTTTATTGAAATGATGAACATATGCTTCATTGTTTTAATGTGTTTTTATTGATTTCAGAGATGAAGAGAAAAAGAGAAACATCAGTGATAAGAGAGACCCATCAGTCAGCTGCCTCATGCATGCCCCCTACTGGGACCAAGCATGCGGCCTTTACTGAAATCAAACCTGGGACCTTCAGTCCACAAGCCAACACTCTATCCACTAAGCCAAAATGGCTAAGACTCCAGCTGGTTCTTTTAATAATTTTTTTTTAATATATTTTATTGATTTTTCACAGAGAGGAAGGGAGAGGGATAGAAAGTCAGAAACATCGATGAGAGAGAGACATCGATCAGCCGCCTCCTGCACACCCCACACTGGAGATGTGCCAAGCAAGGTACATGCCCCTGACCGGAATCGAACCTGGGACCTTTCAGTCCGCAGGCCGACGCTCTATCCACTGAGCCAAACCGATCTCAGCTCCAGCTGGTTCTTATTCATGATATCTATGATCCTTTTCATTTTGCTGCAGTTCCCGCTGATTTTCTTGTAGTTCTAAGTTCCTTGAGCATCCTTATAATCATTACTCTGAACTCTATGTCTGGTAAGTTGTTTATCTACATTTCATTTTGCTCTTTTTTTGGAGATTCCACCTTTTTCATTTAGGGGTTGTTTCTTTGTCTCTCCATTTTAGTTGTATCTTTGTGTTTATTTCTCTGTATTAGATAGAACTACAATGACTCCAAGTCTTCGTGGGGTGGCTTTTTGTAGTAAATGTTCTGTGGGATGCAGTGGTGCAGTCTCCTTGAACTCCTGAGTGGTATGCTCTAGGAGTTTCCCATTAGTGGGATATTTGGGCTTTCCTATGGTAACTGGGTCTTGATTGTTACTTTCCCATTCATGGTTGGGATCTCCTCTTAGGTTGATTGGCTGTGAGGCTCAACCCCACCCATATCATGCAAGCTTTTGTACAGGTACAGTCTCAAAGTAGTTTCTGCCCTTCCTTGTTTAAAAGTCTCCTCTTCAGATAGTCTTCAGTTGGTAATTCAGGGTAAATATTCCCAAATTTAGTTTAAATTCCAGTTTAGTTTTGGGATGTGAGAAAGATCCAACTACTCAGCCACCATTTTAAGGACCCCTCATTGTTTTTAACTGTTGTTTTTTAATGTTATTACTGATTTGAGAGAGAGGGAGGGAGGGAGGTAGAAAAAGGAAACATTGATGAGAGGGAAATATCAATCAGCTACCTCCTGCATGCTTCCTACTAGGAATTGAGCCCACAACTTTGGCATGTGCCCCAACCAGTAATCAAACTACTGAGCAACACCAGCCGGCTCTTTTTTTAAATACTGGTTCTATCTGCTAGTTGATATAGATGGTATAAGCACAGAGAGAAACATAAATCATGCAGATACCTGAAGGAAGAATATTCCAGGCTGAAGGAACAGCAAACATGCTTGAAGGAACACAAAGCCATCAGGCTATAAGGGAATGAATAAGAGAGAGAGTACTAAGGCCCTTAAGACTATTGAAAGACAGGGCAAAGGAGTAAATGGTAAGCTGTAATTCATTTTTTGAAAGGATCATTCCAGGTGCTGAAGAGCTGAATTAGAGCAAGGAAGGAACCTGGGGGACCATTCAGAAAACCACTGCTGAAATATAAGTAAGAGGTGATAGTGGCTCAAACCTGGGGTAGTGAGAAGTGATAGTAGGATTTGCTGATAGCTGCAAAGTGGGGTGTGAGAGGAGACAGGTATGACTTCAAAGTTTTTTGTTTTCTTTTTAATATATTTTATTTATTTTTTTACAGAGAGGAAGAGAGAGGGATAGAGAGTTAGAAACATTGATGAGAGAGAGACTTGGATCACTGCCTCCTTCAGACCCCCCACTGGAGATGTGCCCACAACCAAGGTACATGCCCTTGACCGGAATCGAACCTGGGACCTTTCAGTCCGCAGGCTGATACTCTATCCACTGAGCCAAACCGGTTTCGGTGACTTCAAAGTTTTTGACCTGAGTAATAGGAAGATGAACTTGCCATTTATGAAACAGGAAACGTGGGAAGAGCAGGCTTGAAGGAAGAAAATATGTCCAGTAGGCAGTTGTACATGGGAGGCCACAGATGCCTGGATACAGAATTGGGATGGAAATTAATTTTGGCAGCTGTTGACATAGATTGGTATTTAAAGACTGATGAGAGAGAGAGGAGCCAAGATGGCGGCATAGGTAAACACCTACACGGCTGCCTCGCACAACAATTTCGGAACTACAACTGAAGGACAGAACAGACATCATCCAGAACCACAGGAAAGCTGGCTGAGTGGGGGTTCTGCAGCTGGAGGGGAAGAGAGGGGTTCACAGACACCCAGAGGAACTGCAAAAAGCTGAGGTACGGAGACGCGCGCGCTGGGAGAGCGGGTGCCCGAGTACCTGGCTGGCTTTCTCTGACGGGAGGGAAACGGAGACTCCCAACGGCATTGAACCCCTTATCCTACGACACTAAACCCCAGACCCAGCCGAAACTCATACGGGGAGAGTTTGGA
>PVJN01049702.1:0-15124 GCA_004026805.1 Lasiurus borealis
GTACTATAATTAGTTTATGTGTGCCATGAGATGAAAATGGTTGAAAATCACTGCCCTATATCTAAAGATATTTATTCTAAGGGCAGACTTAAATACTAAAAACAACTACTATTCATTGAGATCTTATTATTTGCAAGGCACACAATCTTTATATAACAGATAACCATCCTCTTCTGGTATCTCTCTCTCTCTCTCTCTCACTAATATCTTTCAGGATATATTAATATCTCAGGAGAGTACAACAACAATGGTCAAAGAGAAGGAAAAAGAAAAGTCAAGGACATAAAACATGTAACAAAAGGTAAGGAGAATGGAGGAAGGTGATTAAAGGAAAAAGGATGGGAGTATTGAACATGGTTAATGTCATACCACATGCCTCAAATTAGTGTTTAGAATGCCAACCCTTCCATTCCTTAAGAGGCTCAGTCTTCAGGGTGGGGATAAGAAGGGGAAAGGGGTGTGTTGAGCCAAAACACACTCCTGCTCCGTCATTCTGCTCAAGTCAGCCTTGGCTCCACACATTTATCAGATATGGCATGAAAACCAGATACCGATGAACTGCTTCTTTGGAAACTAGTATTGAGATATTGATATTAGCATCTTGTGAAGGGGTTGCCTAGAGTCATTCATTTTTCCTCTCAGAGGAGCCCTCTACATCTATTTGATTTCTATGATGTATGCCAGTGGGCTTTGGCTCAGTGTTAATGATTTTGCTCCTTTTGAAATCCTGCAAGAATTTATTCCTTTCAGTTTCCAGAAGCTATGTGTCATGATGATCTCAACCCAGTAACACTTTTGTTGTGATAAAAAGAAACTATGCTGCATATTTTCTATCTGATGAAGCTACTCCACACAGCTATTAATACTTGCTTTCAGAAAATGCAAGGGATAGATTCTATTTCCAGGACCATAGTCATGTGACTTTATTGACTAATAAACTGAGAACTCTAAACCATGTGCCATTCACGCATACTCTACCTTGAAAAGGCTCTTTCTGGCTAGAGCCAAGTGAAGTAACCATGTCTAGATAGAAGTCTTGGTGCTTTATTGAGCCCTGCCTCCCTATCTCATGTTAACACCACCACCAAGGTTAGAGGAATGGACACAATTCTAGATTGTTTCATGTACCATCTCTATGCTCTTGGTTACCTCCTGCCTCTGTGCCTCAAAACCATTTTTGCCTGTCTAGCTCTCAAGTCTTATCTGACAGACCACCAGTTGATAAATTACTTTATTGTTAGGTGTACTTCACCAACATTTTTGCCAATGTTCTCATTTCAGTATGTTTTAAACTAGAGCTTTGTTTGCTGATACCCCTACACACACACACACACACATACACACACACCCATTGAAGTAAGAAGCTAGGGTAGGGAATATTTGCTTGAGTGATAATGAAGTTATCAGAATTTCTAGTTTACAAGAAATAACAGATTTCAGGCAATATTACTTATACTAGCGTAGAAACTCAATTTTCAATCTTCCTGACACCAAAGAAATCACTAAAGTATCCCCTTTTGCTTTTGTATTTTCCAACTGGGGCCCAGATTTTATCTGTGTCAATGACACTCTAAATATAGAACCTTTCAGTGACTCAGGCCATGCAGAGGCACAAGAAAACTTCAGGCTGGATCATCAAACCCTCCTTCCTGATCCACTCTTTGAAAGCACCCCAAAGCATCTCAAAATGTAATGAGGGCAACAGGAGAAAAAAAGTCCTCAAATGAAAATTAATTTTAATTTACTTTAATTAAATGCCTTTTAGCACTTGGTTGAGATAGATTATTTTGTTATAAAATCAAAAAGCAAGTGATTCTCTAATCTCGTTTTTGTTGCCAAGTTCCAGCTGACCTACTTTTAGTTTCCTTGCAAAATGTGGCCTCTGTACTTCCCCTCCTTCCTGTCCATGGCTCCTCCTGACCTCTGTGCTTCTTCTCCTTTCTGGTTCTTCTCAGTCTTTCACAGACTCCTCTTTCTCCTCCTACTCTTGGGGGTTGGGGGAGAGTCTTGAAACTGACCTTGACATTCTCTCCTCATTACTTCTCTTTCTAACACACTGTCCTTCTTTCCCAGCATTCCCATTTCTGTGAGTGGTTCCTCTGCTCTTCCACTGTTCTGCAGCTAGAAGCCTTGGTACTTGGTTGAGCTTCCCCATCTCAAGTTAAGGACACCACCAAGGTCAGAAGAATGGACACAATTCTTGATTGTTTTACTTACCAGCTCTGTGCTCTTGGTTACTTCCTGTCTCTGTGCCTCAAACTCATTTGAAAGACAATGAGAACAATACCTTTTGACAGGGTCATAGCAAGAAGCAAATGAGGCAACTTCTGAAGAGGCATCTAGCAGGGTACCTGATACAACAACCCAATTGCTTTTATTCTCACATTCTTTCAACATGTTTATTTATTGAGTGCTTCCTATATGCCAGGAACTCTTTTGGTCCTGTGGATGCATCAGCAAGCAAGATAGTCAAAGATATCTGCTGTCCTAGAGTTAATATCTTAGTAGAGAAATTAGACCATGAACAAATAAAGAAATAATGTCAGATGTGATAAGGTAAGAGAAAACCAATCACGGTAAAGGAAACAGGAAGTATCAAGGTAGTAAAGGGTGATCAAGGATGATGTCACTAATAAGGGGACATTTGAGCAGAAACCTAAAGGAGGTGGAGGAATTAGCTCTGTGGATATTTAGAAGACCAGGCCCAGGCAAGTCCCTGAGGCAGGAACAGATCTGGTGTGTCTGAGGAACAGCAGGGATGGCAGCTTTGTGGAGTGGAGAGAACAAGTAGGCAAACAGCACAGGATGAAGCCAGAGGTAACGGGAGCCCAGCAGTGCAGAGTGAGTTGGGAGTGATAGCACAGAATGCACAGAGGAGATAAGACTGTAGGAGACAGGGCCAGAGCAGGAGAGGTTAGAGGGAGGTTGCAGTAATCCAAGCAAGAGAAGATGGTGTCCTGGACCAGGGTGGCAACAGTGGACACCATTCCTTTAAAGATTCTCGGATTTCCCACCACATTGCTGTCTCTCAGCTACAACCCTGTCTGTGGCCTTTGCTGCCTCACACCTGAATTATTGCAATACTCCCACTCAGTGGTCCTTGTTGGACCTCCTATCCCTGTCTCTCCTTCCTTTATTTTAATCATATCACTTCCCTGCTCAGGAAAACACCACCATGCCCCAGGAGTCATTCACCAAGTCCAAACTCCTTCCACTGGGTTCTATATATCCATCCAATGTTCTTTCCTACCCTAATTCAGTCCCTACTAGTGCCCCCAAAATTCAGTAACAGCTCAGACAGTAACTGACTTCCTAAATGACTAGGAGATTTACTATCAATATGGTAATTCAGAATTAATAGAAGAGTTTCTTTAATTAGGTCTTACCACACCAGCTATTTATTATCTGACCAGATCTCTATTACAACAGATAGTGCCGGCTAACATTGATTGTGCTAAGTGCCAGACACTAATCTTTACAAACAGTATCCTCTTTAATCCTTGCAGTACCGCTGTGAGGTGGATACAATTTTTACCCCCAATTTTGCAGGTGAGGGCACTGAGGAACAAAAAGATTAAATAAATTCCCCAATGTCACAAAGCCAATAAGAGGTGAGATAGATGTGGAACTGGGATTTGAATCCAGAAAGTCCAATTCCAGATTTAGCCTTCTTAACCATAATCTTTTATTGCCTCCCATACTCGGCCATTCTGTATCAGATTTCTCAATGCAAATTGTTGTTAGTGGTGTGCACTGCACAACTCTCATTACTGCCTCCATGCCTTCGCTTAGCCTTTAGTTCTCCTCCTCCCCACCTCTCTGCCTGCCAAGTCTCAAAGGAGTAACTCGACCTCCCTGTTATTCCAAAAATGTTCTCTAGATAAAGTACAGTGGTACCTCGAGATACGAGTTTAATTCGTTCTGTAACCTTGAGGTGTGGGAAACTATGAGACTCTCGAGTCTCGGTAAACTGGTGGGTCGTGTGCAGCCAGCCGATCCGCGAGATTACTTGTATCTCAACTGTTGCTCGTATTTCAAAGCAAAAATTGCTTGCTCCATGGCTCGTATCTCAAAAATTTCGTATGTTAGGGCACTCGTATCTCGAGGTACCACTGTAGACCTTGCTGACCTTCTATTCTCCCAGTCATTTGAAATCCATTGCAAATCAACATATTTTGTTTATTTATTCCTTACTTCCTTTTTTCTTTCTTTCTTTTTTGACTTTTCCCAACTACACTTCAAGTTGCTTATATGGAATAACTATAAATTTATATCTCCACAGTATGTAAAGCAATCCTAGGCTATTTAGTTCAACAGACAATCCCATGCCACCACCACTACCACCACTACCACCATTACCACTACCACCACTCCTTCCCACTTTATAAAAATCTTTATTTTTAGCTTTATTTGCTTCAGATATTTTTTAATTTAATATATATTTTTTATTGTTGATAGTATTATAGATGTCTTCCATTCCCTGCCCTCCTTCACTCCTCCTCCTCCCAGACTCTACCACCCACCCCAGGTCTTTACCATTTTAAAATAAAGCTACAGTGAGCTTACAACTGAATAGGTCCTAAGACACAGCAAAGACAGCGGTCAAAAATGTTTCTTGCCCAATTAGGAGGATTCAGGAAATGCTTCCTGAAACATAATCATCTCTTAAAATTAATGCTTCTTATATAAATGCCATCAAGGACACTATTTATCCACAAATATATGATTTTCATGTCATTTCAGTATAAATTCATTAAGCACCTACTTTGTGCAGAATGCTGGGCCAAATGCTTGTTCCAAAAGGGAACAAGACAAAATCCCTGCTGTTGGGGAATTTCCAGTCCATGTTACCAGTTTCTAGTCTCTGTCACCATATGTCTTACGACATAAGGAACAGAAAAGCCATTCAAGTCTGCTTTAAGTGAAAGAGAATACAGTATTTCCATCTGCGATTGGGAATCTGCAGATGCAGAGGGCCGATTGTGTTTATACCCACGTTTTCTACTGTGCAGGAAGTTGGGGGCCTCTAAGTCCCCGTATTGTTCCACAGTCACCTATACAGACATATTTCACAGAACTCAACTATAAAAAAGAATAGCAACAAAGTGATAACAAATACATACCTATCAACAAGTGAATCTAAAAATCAAGTGAATAAAAAATCAATGAACAGAATAAACCGATGAATATAATAGAATTAGGGGCATAGAAAGGGAATGGACTAACAATTTTCTAGGGAAGGGAGTGTGAGGGGTGCAGGAAGAGATTGGACAAAAGTCTTACACCTATGGATGAGGACAGTGCGGAGGGTAAAGGCATGGGGTGGAAGGTGGGGAATCAGGTGGGGGAGAGCTATAGGGGGAAAAAGGAACATCTGTAATAAACTGAACAATAAAGATTTATTTTTTAAAAAAAAAGAATAGCAAGGCCTGTGAGTTGATTACAATGAAAAATGACCAAAGAAGTTACTTTCTCCATCTTTACCTCTTCTTTTCCCCTCCCCCTTCTCCCTTCCCATTAAACCTACTTCCAGATTGTCTGCCCTCACTTCCTTTCACATGACCCATCATGGCTTCCACAAATTTACCCTGAGCCTCTAAACACCTATAAGGTGATCTGCCAGGTGCAGCATCACTGTCTATTAACTAGACTTTCCATATTCTAATCCCAAGGGTCCAGCAAGAGAATCTAACAAGCACACCATGTAATAGGTTCCCACTCCTAATCAAAATAGCTATGGCTATAGAATGAGGAAAGAATGTCCAAGGTCATATTGAATTGTATGTAAGACTGCAAGAGACCACTCTTCCTGAGACCGAACTCAAAGATGCGGGATGGTGTCTTCTGTAAAATATAACGACATACATGGTACCATGGTCTCTCTAGAATACAGATATACTTCAGATCCACATATTTCAAGCTTCACAGATTCATGGGATTTTAGAAGTATAAAATTCTAGGAATCATTTGACACTATTTTCACACTTCAGCTCACTGGAAACTAAAGGACGAGAGTAGTTCAGTATAGAACGCAGGGCAGAATCCATATCCTCAGACATTTAATTTAAAGTATTTTCTCTACTTAAAGCCCAACATTTACCAAACCAGAAACCTTTTAAGATGATCTTTGGCATCTGAGCACCCAAAAGTAGTGTACACATCATCATACCATGTGAATTCGTGTCCTTTTTAGTAAAATTTCATTACCTACTAAGCACTTCAATGTGTATCATTCTATTTAATTCTCAACATAATCATAAAAAGAATCATTAAATATATTTAGTAGACAATAAACTGAGATTTAAACAAGTCAAGAGATTTGCCTACATTTATAGTTAGTGCTGGGCAGAGCCAGGATTTAAACCCAATCATTTTGACTCTAAACCCTTGCTCTTTCTGCTATACCATGCTGCCTTCACTCCCCAGGAATAAATTAGGTGTCAATCATTTAAAAAAAGATGGGATTGGAAAAGCAGACTGACAAGTTCAAAGGTTCAAGGAATTAACATGTACAATAGAGGAGTAGGGTGCTCAAACCATGGACACAATGTTCTTAATCCCTAACAATCATGGCTTCCCTCACTCTCTTCCCTCAACATTCATGCCTCCAGCAGAGCAGAAAAACACCATAAGCATTTTTCCAATGCACAGATCACTCCCATTTGCGTGGAGGGGAAGCTGGTTCTCATATAAGATTGTTTTGCAGCAATGATTCATTTGATCAAAAGCATCACTGCTATCTTTGTTTTGAACACTATCATCAGCAGTCCCTTTGGGATCAATCTTGAAATCAGATATAATTTGTTTAGTCTGGTGAAATTGTTCACAGTTCTCTAAACAACTTCAAGTGCTTCTGAATAACTTGGCCCTATGTTCCTGGAACCAAAAAAGAGCAAGGCACAAATGTCTAAAATTCTGATCTGATTCCAAAAGATAGTACATCAAAGAACTATGCACAAGGCAATTTCTTTTTTTTTAATTTAATAAACTTTTGTTGTTCAGATTATTACAATTGTTCCTCTTCCCTTCCCCATAGCTCCCCTCCACCTCCCCTCTGTCCTTACCTCCCCTCCCCCATTGCCGTCATCCATACGTATTCGATTTTTGTCCAGTCTATACCCTCATCCCCCTCACCTTCTTCCCCCTAGGAATTGTCAGTCCACTCCCTTTCTATGCCCTCGATTCTATTATTTCCAACAGTTTATTCTATTCATCAGATTTTTTATTCATTTGATTTTTAGATTCACTTGTTGATAGATATGTACTTGTTGTTCTTAATTTTTGTCTTTACCTTTTTCTTCTTCCTCCTCTTCTTAAAGAATACCTTTCAGTATTTCATATAATACTGGTTTGGTGTTGATGAACTCCTTTAGCTTTTTCTTATCTGTGAAGCTCTTTATCTGACCTTCAATTCTGAAGGATAGCTTTGCTGGGTAGAGTAATCTTGGTTGTAGGTCCTTGCTATTCATCACGTTGAATACTTCTTGCCACTCTCTTCTGGCCTGCATAGTTTCTATTGAGAAATCAGCTGACAATCATATGGGTGCTCCCTTGTAGGTAATTAACTGTTTTTCTCTTGCTGCTTTTAACATTCTGTTTTTGTCTTTTGCTCTATTTTAATTATGATGTGTCTTGGTGTGGTCCTCATTGTATTCCTTTTATTTGGGGTTCTGTGCACTTCCCGGACTTGTAAGTCTATTTCTTTCAACAGGTTGGGGAAGTTTTCAGTCATTATTTCTTCAAATAGGTTTTCAGTATCTTGCTCTCTCTCTTCTTCTGGCACCCCCATAATTCTGATGTTGGTATGCTTGAAATTGTCCCAGGGGTTCCTTACACTATCTTCAAATTGTGGGGTTCTTTTTGCTTTTTGCTTTTTCAGTTGAGTGTTTTCTGCTTCTTTGTATTTCAAATCTTTGACTTGATTCTTGCATTTCTCTAGTCTGCTGTTAGGTCTCTGCATAATATTTTTTTATTTTAGTCAGTGTATGTTTAATTTCTAGTTGGTCCTTTTTCATCTCCTCTTGGGTCTTGCTAAATTTATCGACCTTTTCTAGGAAATTCTTGAAAAACCTTAGAACCGTATTTTTGAATTCTATATTTAGTCATTTGTTTTCCTCCATTTCTTTTGTTTGTGATCTGTTCCTTTGTCTCTGCATTTTCGCTGCTTCCCTGAGTTGGTAGGGTAGCTTTGTGTGCTATGTGTCCTATATGGCCCAGTAGCTCCACATCCCCAGTTACCTGAGGTGGACACTCCTGGTGCACCCCTTTGTGGACTGTGTGTACAGCCTTGTTGTAGTTAAGTCTTGATTGTTATTGGTATCACTGGGGGGAATTGACCTCCAGGCTTATTGGCTGTGAGGATCAGCTGTGTCTATGCTGGGAGAACTTCTCTGCTAGAGTCAGTCTTATGATACAAGACTTGCAAAATTGCAAAAGCTTCTGTGCTCAACTTGGATGGGGCGGAATCTCAGGGCTGAGCAGACAGCCTTGGCTTCCTGTCAGCCCTGCCCAAGCGGCCTCTGGGTCTCAGTGTTCCTTTGTAATTGCTGCAGTCCTCTCTGCGCACTCGCACTCACGCACCTCCAGACCTCTGCCTTTCACAGCTTTCCTGAGTTCCTGTGCGGTCCAGAGACCTGTATGAGTCTGGGTCCCCAGGGTCTCACCCAAAACTGGGGTTCAGTGCAATTGGAAGTGGAGTTTAGCGCAGTCAGGAGATTCCCCCTTCCTCCTGCTAGAGAAGGACAGCAGCACAATCAGCAGTCAGTCCTCTCTGCGTGCACTTGCACATGCTCCTCCAGACCTCTGCCTTTTGTGGCTCCCCTGAGTTTCTGTGCACTCCTCGATTTTTCTGACAGTCCAGATTCCCCCAATAAGAGTCTCGCCCAGAACTGGGGTTCAGTGCAGTTGGGAGTTTCCATCTCCCTCCTACATGAGGAAGCCAACCAAGCACTCTGACACAAGGCAGTTCCTTAAAACATGTGTGCTTTCACTGCTATTCACATGTTTATTTGTCATGGTGGGGATTTATTATCCTTTAAAATACAATGCTGATTTTCTGAGAACTCTTCATACAGTTTTCCATAGGGGCTGTACAAGTTTGCATTCCCACCAACAATGCATAAGGGTTCCCTTTTCTTCACATCCTTACCAACATGTTGTTTGTTGACATTTTTTACACAAATAAATAATAATATAAATATTTATTTGTATAAAAAATGCAAGAATAAATTCTGTTTCACATAGTCACTACTTTTACCTTCCCATGTATATATACAATGGAATATTAATTAGCCAGCAATAAAAAAATGAAAATTTGCCATTTGTAACAATAGGTATGGATCTAGAGGTTATGCTAAGTTAAATAAATCAGGCAGAGTAGGACAAATTCTACTTCTATGTGGAATCCTAAAACTAAATAAAACAAACAAAACAAAAATAGGCTCATAGAAATGGAGACTAAAGAGATGGCTCTGTCTCCCACCCACTAGAGAACACCGGTGGCACAATCAGCAGTCTGTTTTCTGTGGGCAGTGGTGTGCGTACCCCCAGACCTCTGCCCTTTCACGGCTCCCCTAAATTTCCTTTCACAGTCCAGACTCCTCCTATATGAGTCTCGCCCAGAACTGGGGTTCAGTGCCGTATGATAAGGGCTTCAGTGCAGTTGGAAGTATGCATCTCCCTCCCACCAGAGGAAGCCAGCCAGGTACTCCAGCACCCGCTCTCTCCACGCCCACATTTCTGTACCTCAACTTTTTGCAGCTCCTCTGAGTCTCCAAGAGCCCCTCTCTTTCCTTCTAGTTGTAGAATTTCCACTCAGCCAACTTTCCTGTGGTTCTGGATGATGTCCATTCTATCTTTTACTTGTAGTTTTGAAATGGTTGTGCGAGGCAGGAATTTAGGTGTTCACCTATGCTGTCACCTTGGTTTCCTCTCCAAACAGTAATTCTTAATTCCTTCCAATACAGATGAAATACATCAAGCAAATGATGAGAAAAATTGATATAAGTGACAATGATTTTGTTTAATATGTAAAGGTCCAGAAGGGACTTTTATATAAGAATAAAAAAAAATTTTTTTAATGAATTTTTAGCAGTCAATGCAGTAGTCTTTGATTTGGTGCCATTAAAAAAACAGGATGTGCCAGACTTCATTGCTCTAATAGTGAGGGAAGGGGTGCATCAGTCCCATGCTTCTCGTTCAAACTCTTACCTCTGCCTAAGTCTTGCAGCCCCAATAATGTGCACACTAATTAAATCTTCAATAGTGGGGGAAGGAAGGGAGCCTAGAGAGAGCCCAAATCAATTTAGTCTTTTCTGGGGAATATGAAGAGTTAAAGTTTTACCAACTGGTCTCTAAAAATTTCTTCAAGACTCAGTCCTACAGTGCTAATTGATTGATGCCATTTACAAGTAATCTAATAATTTTGATCCATGGTCAGGGAGATAACCAATCAATCTCTCTCTCTCTCTCTCTCTCTCTCTCTCTCTCTCTCTCTACCTATCTATCTATCTCTCTCTCTCTATCTCTATCTCTCTCTTCCTCTCTCTCAAATCAATAAACATATCTTCAGATGAGGGGGAAAAAATGGGAGAACCAAGATGGTGGCATTGGTAAACACCAGTATTTGCTGCCTCCCACAACCACATAACAATTACAATTAAAATACAGAACAACCATCATTCAGAACTATCTGAAATCTGGCTAAATGGAAATACAACTAGAGAAGGAAAGAAAAAATACATCAAGACTGGTGGGAGGGGCAGAGGCACGGAACAGGTTGGTCTGATATCCAATTGTGGCTTTTTTTTTTTTTTTTAATCGAGAGATGTATCTCCAATGCAGAAGCCTCCCATGAAAAGCAAGGGGTCCTAATCCCATATGAGCCCCACAGCTCAGGGTTCCAGAGTGGGGAAGAGAAGTCCCCATAACTTCAGGCTGTAAAAACCATCAGTGATTGTGGCTGAGATACACAGAGGCTGCTGGAGACCCAGCAGTACTTCTTAAAGAGTTGGCACATGAACTTACACAGTGCTTCTCCCTCTGAGCTCCAGTGCTGGGGTGCTGGCTTTGGGGGATCCAGGGACATATGGGGAGGAACCAGATTGTTTGGCATCAGGGCATGAACTCCAGGTCAGCTTTCTCCCAGACAGAGGGTGAGGAGTGGGGAGGGGGAGAGCAGATGAAAGGGGGAGGAGAAAAGGGAATTACAAGGTTCATTGTTCCCTGTTCTGGGATCTCCCCTGTCAGGGAACTGACTGGCATCCATATCTGAGATTCCATGAGCCTAATTCACATTGTTTGCTCAGCCCCA
Organism: Lasiurus borealis; assembly: GCA_004026805.1. NCBI lineage: Eukaryota > Metazoa > Chordata > Mammalia > Chiroptera > Vespertilionidae > Lasiurus > Lasiurus borealis. The sequence goes on from PVJN01049702.1 coordinate 11,312, forward strand.
GTGATTCCCTGAGACTTCGCTTATCCATTTTCAGGCCTGCCCAAGCTGTTTGCAGCTGCTTTTCCATATGAATGGCCTGTCCTGTCTCAGGCTTCAGACATTCCTAAAATCTCTCAAGCAGGAGCTGGTGTCAGTGTGCCCATATCTCTCAAAAAGAAGCTTAAGACTTAGCAGCAGCATGCCTTGCTTCACAACTTGGCCTCACCTGGGCACTTCCAAGCCCAATACAAATAGCAAATAGCAGCCTCCCACCTGCACATTCCTCTTCAGCTTCTACCAGGTGGCCCCAGGCAATGGCTGACTTTGCACCTCCATGGAGGCCCTAGAGCCAGTGCACCAAGTAGACCAGCTTCAGATCATACCAGATTACAACTCCACACATCCACAAGCAACACACTAAAGAGTCGGATTCAGTAAATACCAAAGCTCCACTTAAGCAAGTCCTGCTCCACAAGGCTGTTTCCTGCACAGCAGCTCTCTTACTGTAGTCACAGCTAGTCCTCAGAGACAATTGGCCTGGAGATCACTTCCTCCCAGTGATGTCAACAAAAATCAAGGCTCAATTATAACCAGACTATGCACACAGCCCACATAGGGGCACACCTAGAGTGCCTAGCACAGGTGACTAGGTCTTTTAGGATACCTACTACACAAAGCTACTCTACCAATTCTAGGAGATATAGCAGCTCTACATAATACATAGAAACAAACACAGGGAAGTAGCTGAAATGCAGAGATAAAGAAACATGTCAAAAGAATATACAGAAGAAATCTTCAGAAAAAGAACTAAATGAAATGAAAGCAAGCAAACTACTAGGTACAGAGTTCAAAACAATGGTTATAAGGTTGTTCAAGGATCTTAATAAGAGCTTCAAGGGACTTAGTAAGACTTAGAAGAATCTTAGTTAGAATTTCAAAGACATTAAAAAGGACCAGTCAGAAATTAAGCATACACTAATTGAAATAAAGAATAATTTACAGGGATTTAACAGTAGAGTAGAGGATTCCTACAATCAAATCAATGATTTGGAATATGAAGAAGCAAAAAACACCCAATCAGAAAAGAAAAAAGAAAAAAAATGAAGACAGTGTAAGGAGCCCCTGGGACAACTTCAAGCATATCAACATTGGCATTACAGGAGTGCCAGAAAGGAGAAGAGAGAGAGCAAGATATTGAAAACCTATTTGAAGAAATAATAAAGGGAAACTTCTACCTGATGAAAAAAATAGACTTACAAGTCCAGGAAGTGCAGAGAGTCCCAAATAATAGGAAACCAAAGAAGCCCACACCAAGACACATCATAATTAAAATGCCAAGGATAAAAGACAAAGAGAATCTTAAAAGCAGCAAGAAAAATCAGTTAATTACCTACAAGGGAGGTAATTAACATATGACAGCCTATTTCTCAACAGAAACTATGCAGGCCAGAAGGCAGTGGCAAGAAGTATTCAAAGTGATGAAAAGCAAGTACCTTCAACCAAAATCACTCTACCCAGCAAAGCTATCATTTAGAATTGATACGTCAGATAAAGAGCTTCACATGTAAGAAAAAGCTAAAGGAGTTCATCACTACCAAACCAGTATTTCAAGAATCTTCTTGAAAAAGAATAATGAGAAGGAGAAAAAGGAGGAGAAGGAGAAGCAAAAATATATATATATATGAACAATAAAATGGCAATAAATACATAGCTATCAACAATCAAAAATAAAAATCAAAATAAATGATCAAGGAATTTAATGCACAAAATAAACTGATGAATAAAATAGAACCATAGGCAAGGGAACTGATGAATCTCAGAGGGAATCGGAGATGCAAGGTAGAAAGTGATTAACCAAAGATCTTATATGTATACTAGAGGCCCAGTTCATGAAATTCATGCACTGAAGTGGGGGGGGGGGTCCCCCTCAGCCCAGCCTGCCCCCCTCTCATAGCCCAAGAGCGCTCAGGGGATGTCCAACTGACAGCTTAGGCCCACTCCCTACAGTCTGGCTTCCCTGTATGGGAGGCGACCCAGCTGATCAGAGGAAGATGTCACCCTCATCAGCCCACTGCTGTTGCCACTGCCAGCTGCCACAGCCACCAAGGTGTTTCATCAACCAGGACTCCAAATCCTTTACCACGAAGAAATGACAACTTTCTTTAGGCATTTTCAAGATTTCTCTTTCATAGGATATGACATTTCTTTCTCTTTTTTAATATATTTTATTGATTTTTTTTTACAGAGAGGAAAGGAGAGGGAGAGAGAGTTAGAAACATCGATGAGAGACATCGATCAGCCACCTCTTGCACGCTCCCTACTGGGGATGTGCCCGCAACCAGGATGTGCCCTTGACCGGAATTAAACCTGGGACCTTTCAGTCTGCAGGCTGATGCTCTAACCACTGAGCAAAATGGTCTTGGCTTTTTTTTTTTAATCTAACCTGAGGATATTTTTCCATTGATTTTTAGAGAGCATGGAAGAGAGAGGGAAAGACAGAGAGAAATATCAGTGTGAGAGGGACACTTCAATTGGTTGCCTCCTGCATGAGCCGTGACTTGGCCCCAGCCAGGGAGGAGTCTGCAACCTAGATACATGCCCTTGATCAGAATTGAACCCAGACCCTGTGGTCCACAGGCTGAGGCTCTATCCACTGACCCAAAACGGCTAGGGTAGCATATGACATTTCTTAGCCCCTTTAGCAGCAGACCTTCATTTTTTCCTCCAGGAGTGAGGTGGAAAAACCCTAGATCACCTTCTTGGATTCTTTATTTCTCAAGTTACCAAGAATACTACGAGTGGCATATAAAAAGTTTAGCCAATGAGCAGTCAGAAAAGGTGTTTCCTCTGCAGTTCATGCACAGAGACAGGACTGCTGCTGCAATGAGGCTGGTAGGGACCCCGTCTCCGGGCCTGCACCATCCGTGGCCTGCCTTACCTCACCCACCTGCATATATAATATGCATTACTTGTGGACACAGACAATAGAGTGGTGAAGGCCTAGGATAGGGGCAGGAACTGGGTGGAGGAGGGCAGTAGAGGGGAAAGGGAGACATCTGTGATACTCTCAACAATAAGGATTAAAAGCAAAACAAAACATCAAGGCCTTACAAATAAGCAGAAGAGTGCATTTTCTCACCACTTATGAAGCCTCCTTTTATTAGATTAACACTTTTTCTTTCTGCATCCTAAAAAAAAAATAAAAGAATAAGGGGGAAAATCAGTGGTCCATTTCTGTAAGTCTAGCCAGTGCCAGGATATAGGACAAAGATACACGGAAAATAAACAGCTTCATTAAGTATACAAGATGACCCAACTTCTCTATAGAGAGAATAGTCTTGGAATAGCTGCCCCTACTCTCCTCCAGCCTCCATATATCTCTGTTTCCTTCCCTGCATGGGGCAGCTTTCCACCCAGCTTTCCTAAGGGCCCTGGTTGCTTCCGTTGCAATCTCGTTGTCATACTACATGGTCATGACATAATATAAAGTAATGCTGCTCTCAGTATATTACAGAGTGACACCTAGGTAGCTACTTAGCTAAAAACGAACAAAAAACACTGTATGTACATTCATTCCATCTTGGCTAATCTTGTTTAACAGCATTTCAAATGTCCTACATCTATTGCATTGCTATTTTTTTTTAATTAAATCTTTATTATTCAGATTATTACATTTGTTTCTCTTTTTTTCCCCTCCATAGTACCCCTCCACCCAGCTCCCACCCTCCCTCTGTCCTTAGCTCCCTCCCATTGATCTCATCCATAGGTGTATGATTTTTGTCCAGTCTCTCCCTGTATACCCTTCACCCCTTTCCCCCTAAGAATTAACAGTCC
>PVJN01049703.1:0-15123 GCA_004026805.1 Lasiurus borealis
CCCCCCCGCCCCAAATTTCTGGAACAGGCTGTCTGTGCCTCTGCACAGGTATGTGAATAGCTCCGTCCTCCTTCCCGGGAGGCAGTGCGTGTGGCCAGAGCAGCCATCGCGGTGCCTCAGTCCCCGGCGGGGCACCCTCTGCTGCGAGAATGGGTGTGAAAGGGACGGATGAGCCAGGGAATGAATGAATCCCTGGCACCCGGGAGTGACAGGTCTGGCCCAGGCTGCTTTCCTGCCTCGCCCTGGACGCTGGCCACCAGAGGGCGCTGTGGCCTGAGAAATCACGCAGAGGACTCAGGTCCCGGGTTCCCACGGGCGCCTGGGGCCGCCCATTCCAGGGTGAGCCCCTGGAGGGACCAGCTCTGTAGGCCATGAGAGCCTGACACCGGCCTGGCCCTCTCCTAGGTGGGGCCCCAGCTGGGTGGCCGGAGGGCACTGAGCCTCAGTGTCCCCACCTGTTAAATGGGGCTGTTGGACCGGCTGTGCCTCCTCCACACACAGCTGGCGCTTCCCGGCCCACGGAGTTCCCCGTGATGGCAAACATCCTCCCTCCTCCGTGGGAACCGGGGCCCGAGACCTCAGAGGGGGGAACCGCAGGTATTTCCGCAGAAACAGGCGCAGAGAGACTTCGGAGCGGGAAAGAGAAACCATCAGCGGGTCCTTTTTCCCAGGTGACAGTCAGCCTCACCACGACCCGAGAGGCAGGTCCTGCTGTCCGCCTGTTTGAGGGACAGGAAGACTGAGCCCGGCTGTGCCTGGTGGAGAGCTGGTGACCTCCACGCCATCCCCTACCTGATGCCTCACCGCCCCCCACAAGGGATTCTCAAAGTGTGTTCCTCAGGGCAGCAGCAGCACCTGGCCGGAGCACTGGTTAGAAATTAGGGCTCCCCCAATCACTGGCAGGCGGCCCCCAGGAGCCTGCATCTTCCCAGCTGTCTCCCTTAGTGATCCCCGGGGGTTGCCAGTGCGGGCACAGGCCCTTGAGGTCCGTCAGTGTGACACCTAGCGAGACTTTGACACTAAAGCCAAGAGTCCAGACACTCAGGGCCCCGGTCCCTGCCTGAATGACCCAGAAATGACTGCCTTTAGCAGCAGCGCTACCACTGGGGGTGGCTGGAGAAAGCAGCCATGCTGAAAATTCTAGAAAAGGCCCAGAAATAGATCCTCAGTAGGGTTCATGGTCAGTTGTTGCTGAAGGTATACAGTGCTGCTAACGTAAAGGTCCTTGCCTAAGAATGTGGGGAATTTGTGCCTTTAGTTGAAGGGATTATAGGGATACAATTCCTTCAACATGCACACACATGCACACACACACACACACACATGCACATGGACAAAGACACACACACACACACACACATGCACATGGACAAAGACACACACACACACAAAAAAAGAAATGCCTGCCATATGGTTCCACTCAAGCCTCTAATTCAGAGATTCAGCCCCAGGGCATCCTCACCCTGGCCCGTGTGTCTCAATGGGTTGGAACGTCACCCTCACCTACCAGGAGGTGGCGAGTTTGATTCCTGGTAGGGTGTGCGGGGGAGGTAGCCTATGGATATTTCCCACATCAGTGTTTCTCTCTCCCTCCTTTCCTCTCTGAAGTCAATGAGAATTTTAAGTAATAAACAAATAAATGAGGACCTTCTCAAGCTCCATCCAGTGCGACAGCCCGTCTGCGCCAGCCCTTCCTCAGGACTGGGGAGCACCTGCCCTCAGGAAGGTGAGGACAGGGAGGAGGGGAGCAAGGAGCTGCCACTTCGGGACCCTGAGGGAGAGGCTCGAGAAGTCCCAGCTGCTCCACAGAGAGGTGGCCCCTGGCCGACATGAGCAGGAGAAGACAGGGCCCAGCAGCTGGACAAGCGCAAAGGGTGGAAGTGTGACCGCTTCTGTGACAACAGGCCCCCAAACACAGGCCGGGGGCAGCAGAGGCTTGGGGAGCAGAGGGCTCAGAATCACCAGGGCGACGGCCGGTCAGGCAGGTGCCCGGGCCTGTCGCTTCCCTGTTGGGCCCAGGAGGCTGCCATCGGAATCGTCCCATTGGGGAGCCTCAGGCACCTGGGCTTGGGGCAGCCAGACCCTGGGGGGAGGGAGGTTGGGGGGCTCAGACACTGCCCTCCAGGGCTCCGTGTAGGAGGTGGGCAGAGTGGAAACCTGAGATTGGTTTCTGGAATCAGCAACGACTCAGTGCTTTTATTTTATTTTTATTATTATTATTTTAATATATATTTTATTGATTTTTTACAGAGAGGAAGGGAGAGGGATAGAGGTTTAGAAACATCGATGAGAGAGAAACATCCATCAGCTGCCTCTTACACACCCCTTACTGGGGATGTGCCCACAACCAAGGTACATGCCCTTGACCGGAATAGAACCTGGGACCCTTCAGTCCACAGGCTGACGCTCTATCCACTGAGACCAAAGGTTAGGGCATGGCTCAGTGCTTTTAGAACAGACGGTTGTCTGGGAGGGGGCAGCAGGAGATGAAGGGGGAGGATTTTTGTCCCTGGGAGGGCTGAGCAGGGGAGACATGGCCAGGTGAGCAGGAGCAGGGGCTGAGGTGGGGAGCAGGCCTGGCCCCGGGACTGAGGGGTGGGGGGCTCCGAGGACCGGCTCTGGGCCCGACACCCAGGGTCCAAGGCCCCGCCCACGAAGCCCACTGATTTCACTGCCTCGGCTGCCTGTCTGTCACGGGAAGATGAGTGGATGCTCCTCAGAACCCGGTGAGAGAACGGGTGGAGCGGGAGTCAGTGCTCGGCCAGGCTGGCGTGGCTGTCAGCAGGCGAGCCCACCTATCGGCCGCGGGCCCAGTCGGTGAAGACCCCCGGGACGGCTTGCCCGAGGGCCCTGTGCTGGAGCCTGGGGGACAGTGTGACCCTGGAGTGGGGGCGGCCATGGAACATGACCTCCGGGCGGGGGTCAGAGCCAGGTGGGCGCCGCTGGGAACCGGCGCCCGGATTGCACTCCCACCCCCTGTCCCAGGCCGGGCCGGGCCCGCCCGCCTGACCCGCTTCCTGTTTGCCAGGCCGGTGCTGGCGGGAGGAAGCGGTGCCCCCGCCCCGGGGCTCGAGGGCAGGAATGTGGACGTGCTGACGTCAAAGCGTGTCCCAGTTCAGGGAAGCCGGGAGGGACGGGTTTCCTGCAGCTCGGCTGTGGGTCCCGGGCGGCGGCGCGGGGGCCGAACCAGCCCCGACGGAGGAGGGACGGAGCCAGGCGGCCCCGCTCTCTCTGCCGGGCACAGCGGGGGTGCATCAGGCCCGACCCCAGCATCGCCCAGTGACCCTGGGCCACCCCCCCCTTCCACGCCCCCCTTCCACGCCCCGTCCCTCACCTGCAGAGCAGGGACCCAGGCGCACCTCCGGGCTCATCCAGGCCTCAGGGGCATGGGACCGGACCCAGCCTGCCCGGCTGCGGGGGCTCCTCTCCTTCACATGCCCGGCTGGGGGCCCCCGAGGGGAGAGGAGGCCCCGGAGCCGGCCCAGGAGCCAGCACAGGGGCCCCGGCATTTGTGGAGGCGGCTGCGGGCGGCTTCCCGGCACGCTGTGACTCAGGCGCTGCCGGCCCGGCGACTGTTCCCCAGACTAGGCGGAGCCACCACACCTGTACCTGCTCCACAGCCGGGGAGGCGCCCGGAGGCACGGCGGGATGTGTCCGCCCGCGGGGTCCCTGGTGCCGGGTCCCCCACGCTCACCAGGCACTCAGCGCTTCCTGCGTGTGTGCGTCCTCACCAGGTTCCCACTGGAGCAGCAGTTCTCAACCTGTGGGTCGCGACCCCCTTGGGGATCAAACAACCCTTTCCCAGGGGTCGCCTGAGACCATCGGAAAATGCAGATATTTACATCACGATGCATCACAGTAGCAACATTTCATGGTTGGGGGTCACCACCCCATGAGGAACTGTATGCAAGGGTCGTGGCCTTAGGAAGGTTGAGAACCGCTGCACTGGAGTCTCAAGAGGTGGGGAGCGCCGAAACCGGTGTGGCTCAGTGGATAGAGTGTCGGCCTACAGACTGAAAGGTCCCGGGTTCGATTCAGGTCAAGGGCATGGACCTTGGTGGCGGGCACATACCCAGTAGGGGGCGTGCAGGAGGCGGCTGATCGATGTCTCTCTCTCATCGATGTTTCTCTCTCTCCCTCTCCCTTCTTCTCTGTAAAAAATCAATTAAAAAAATATATATAAGAGGTGGGGACCGAGATTGGCCCCATTTTACAGAAGGGCAAACTGAGGCCCAGAGAGCTGGGGAAGTTGCCTAAGATCACAGCGCTCGACAGAGGCAGAGCCAGGAAGAGAGTGCTGGTCTTCCCGTTGGAAACACCGCCTGAGGTGGCAGAGGGGGCCCTTGACCGGGGCAAGACCCTCATTCCAGAGCACACCCCCAGATGTCTACGCCCCCCCCTCCACCCACCTGACCTTCAGGCCTCCAGCACACAGACCGTGGAGACCTGTGTGCAGATCTGCCCTCCCTTCCCCAGGTGGACTGTCTGGGTCCCCCAGCACCGGGCTCAAGGCCTGGAATCCCCTCAGCTCCCCACCCCCTGAAGCCATGGTCCAGCTCAGTGGTCGGCAAACTCATTAGTCAGCAGAGCCAAACATCAACAGGGTAATGATTGAAATTTCTCTCGAGAGCCCAAAACCGGCTTCTGTGCGTGGGCTACGAAGTTCCAGTCACACTGTCCGTGGGCACCCGCATGTGGCATTTTGTGGAAGAGCCACACTCCAGGGCCAAAGAGCCACCCGCATGTGGCTCAAGAGCCGCAGTTTGCCGACCACACCTGCATGCCTCGGTGTCCCCCGCTGTGATGTGGGTGGAGGGTGTGTGCACCGGGTAGCTCGAAGGGTGTCCTGAGGGGGGCTCGGAGCAAGGCCACGGGACAGTGTGGGTGCCTGAGAGTGACTGTGAGTGAGGCTTCCTGGGACAGCACCAGGATTCCCCAAAAACCTTCCTTGGGCCTCTACTCTGCTCTCCCGCCTTCCCCGTCTGACACAGAATAATCGTTTAATAGCTTGTGGCTGCTGTTGTTGCTGCTGCTGTTTGGCATTTATTTATAAACTAGAGGCCTGGTGCACAAAATTTGTGCACGGGTCAGGTCCCTAGGCCTGGCTGCTGATCAGGGCCAATGGGGGACTTCCGGCTGCCGGCGTGGGCCTTCCTTCGTTCTGTGCTGCCCCCTGGTGGTCAGTGCACATCATAGCAAACCATCAAACCCCCGGTCTCCCGGTCGAACTCCCGAGGGGACAATTTGCATGTTGGGCTTTTCTAGAGAGAGATGTCCAGACAGCAGGAGGGACTCCTTAAGGTGACTGGGAGAGCCCTTTCCCCATACGCCCAGTAGGTGGCAGCAGAGGCTCCTGGTAGCACCCATAGGAGGTCTCCTGGATGAACCATTCCCGGCCGCAGGTGAGAAACCAGACTGAGAAGTTAGGGTGCCCCTGAGTTTCCAGGCCCCTGAATCCCATTGGCAGACGCTTCCCCGGCGCCCAACAACGTGTCTGGGTCCCGCCGCAGGAGGGATGGGGGGAGGACAGTGACTCCTGGCCAACGGACACCCGGGGACGGAGAAAACTGACCACTGAGAGAGAGCCTGGCTGCAGTTCCCGGGGTGACCCCCAGCCGTGGAACTGCTGGTCAGGTGGAAGCTGAGCCTTTCATTTCCGAGGACCCCCCACCCTGCTTTCCGCTGGGGCTGCCCCATGTGGCCTCCCCACCAACGGAGGCCCAGGGTTCCCGCTCCCCACATCCTCACCGATGACACGTGTCCATCGCTGCTTGTTTGATAACAGCCGTCCTCACGGGTGTAGGGTTTGAGGTGCATTTCCCCGGTAACTCGCGGTGCTGGGCGTCTTTTCGTGCACCCGCTGGCCACCGGTGTGTCTCCTTCAGAGAAATAATGCCCCTGGCAGGGTGGGTCTTCAGCCCGTTTTTAAATCGGGTTATTCTTTCTCTCGCCGATGAGAAGTGGGCGTTCCCGGTATGTTCTGGAGACGGAGCTCTTAGCGGATGCACGGTTGGCCCATACTTCCCGCCCCCCCGCCCCCCCTCACACACACTTCTCCTGGAGGGTGTCTGCTCGCTCTGCTCATCGGTTCTCTTCCTGTTCGGGAGCCATTTAGCGTGACGCTCACTCTGTTCACAGGAGCCAAAGGCGGAAACAGCCTGAGCGCCCCCAGGCGGATGGCTGGACGCAGAGAATGTGGTCCACACACACATGAAGTCTTGCGACATGTGACGACACGGATAAGCCAGACACAGAAGGACGAGCACCCCAAGACGTGGGTGACCCACAGTGTCTCCTGGAAGGGGCAGGAGCAGGTGGAGCATGTCGAGGCTCTGGCTCAGCCAGGCCGCTGGGAGCCTGAGAAGCTGGGTGCCAGTGCCCGGCATGGACTCGGCCCCATCCCCGCGGGAAGAACTCACTACAGTGGTACCTCGAGATACGAGTTTAATTCATCCCGTAACCTTGAGGCGTGGGAAACTATGAGACGCTCGAGTCGAGGTAAACTGGTGGGTCGTGTGGAGCCGGCCGATCCGCGCGATGACTCCTATCTCAAATGTTGCTCGTATTTCAAAGCAAAAGCCGCTCGCTCGATGGCTCGTATCTCAAAAATCTCGTATGTTAGGGCACTCGTATCTCGAGGTGCCACTGTATATGGCCAGGGCCGAGCGCCCCAGGTCCCTGGAGCGGGTGGGGTCTGCCCGTGGCGCAGGTGAAGAAACGGAGGCTTCCCACACCACCCAACGGGGACAGACAGGGCGGGGGGAGAGGCTGGCCCAGGACCCTGACTTTGTTCCGTGTGCCCTCTGCCGGGCGGCCCTCGGGGCTTTCGCTGTGGGGGGTTTGCCGCTCACCTTTTTGCCGCCTAACTAACCAGCCATAGACAGTCTTTCCCCAAAAAGAAGAGGCAGTGACTGGCTGGCTGTTGTAGGTTGGCTGATTTCGTTTCTCCATTGACGGGAATCCACCAGCCGCCTCCGGCAGACAGGGTGTGTCTAAGCTGGCTGTACGTTTGGACAAAGTCCTCCCAGTTACCCCCGTTTTTATAGTATCTATATAACATCTTGCCCTCGGCGGTGTGGCTCAGTGGATAGAGCGTCGGCCTGCAGATCAAAGGTGCCGGGTTCGATCCCAGGTCAAGAGCACATCCCTTGGTGGCAGGCTCCTTCTCGGCACAGGCCCTGGTCAGGGCTCCTGCAAGAGGCAACCAATCAGTGTGCTTCTCTCACATCAGTGTTTCTCTCTGTCTTCCCCCCTCTCTCTTCCACTCTCCCTAAAAAAAAATAAAAAATAAAATAAACCAATGGAAAAATATTCTTGGGGGTGAGAATTAACAAAAAATTTTTTTTAATTATAAATATAGCCCTAGCCGGTGTGGCTCAGTGGATAGAGCATCAGCCTGCGGACTGAAGGGTCCCAGGTTTGATTCCAGTCAAGGGCATGTGCCTTGGTTGCGGGCACATCCCCAGTGGGGGGTGTGCAGGAGCAGCTGATTGATGTTTCTCTCTCATCAATGTTTCTAACTCTATACATCTCCCTCTCTCTTCCTTTCCATAAAAATAAATCAATAAAAGATATATATATTTTTTAATTTTAAAAATATTTATATTAATATATATAAATATAAATCTCTGCCCTCACGATGGTCTGCACAGTGACAAGTAGGCATGGCCTTGAAATCGCTAGCATTTCTTCCAGATCACGGTGATTTGCCTGAAAGCTGGTTTCCGGTTTTGAAAACCAGTTGGGAGGAGAAAGAGAGGCTCTTTGAGGGCGCAGCGTCGAACCCACATTTCCCGCAGGAGACAAGTGCTCAGGCACGATCCACAAGGCAAAGTCAGTCCTTGGCACAGGGTTACCGCAAACCCACACACGTTTTACAACGTGTCCATGCAGTTTGCAGTTTGCCATAAAGTCTGTTTCACTTTGTGACGGCCTTTTTAATGTCCCTCTTTTATTCTGTGTGATCTTTTTAATTTTTATTTAATTTTAATTTTTATTGGCACAGTTGTATTACCTGTGAGTTACGTGGCGAAAATGTTTGCAGCAACGATGCTTGCGACAGAGCTGGTCCCGGCGGAGATGCCACGGCGCCGAGACGGCCCACTGCCCACTCCCGGGAACACCCGCCCGTCTTCTTCCCCCCGGCAGTTCCCACGGGGCCTTCAAGACCAGCTCTGGCCCGGGGTACAGTACGGCCCGCCCACCGGCACCCCCACTGCTGTAGGAGGCTGTCCTGCTCTCCCCGCTCCAATTACATACTAAGCTGCTCCACCACCGCTCCAATTACATGCTAAGCTGCTCCGCCACCACTCCAATTACATGCTAAGCTGCTCCCCCTGCTCCAATTACAGTGGTACCTCGAGATACGAGTGCCCTAACGTACGAGATGTTTGAGATACGAGCCGTCGAGCGAGCGATTTTTGCTTTGAAATATGAGCAACATTTGAGATAGGAGTCATCGCGCGGATCGGCCGGCTGCACACGACCCACCAGTTTACCGCGACTCGAGCGTCTCATAGTTTCCCACGCCTCAAGGTTACGGAACGAATTAAACTCGTATCTCGAGGTACCACTGTACATGCTTAGCCGCTCCCCCCGCTCCAATTACATGCTTAGCCGCTCCCCCTGCTCCAATTACACACTAAGCTGCTTCCCCTGCTCCAATTCCATGCTAAGCCCAGCTCCTGCGTCAGAGCCTCACCACGGGTAGTAATTACCTCTCCCTGGTCTGCCTCCCCGGCCGGACCGGGTTCCAATAGGAAGGCTCTGTGGGCACTCACCGTGCTCACCGTGCTCACCGTGCTCCTCACCGGGCTGCCGGGCCAGGCACAGCACCTTGCTCGGTCCCTGCGTTTGGCGGGAGGAGCGCGGAGGTGGGGGCCAGGAAGCAGTGTTCACATCGTTTTATGGCGAAGCTGGGCAGCAAGGGAGCCCGCGGGGAAGGGCCCACACCGCACACGCCGTGCTTTGGCGCGTTTTGCTCAATCCGCAGAGCGCCTGTGATTACGCTTCATCTCCGTTTCCCACCGGCCGCTGAGCCCAGCCAATCGTAGAAGGGAATGTTGCGTCCGTATCCTGAATGGAAAATCCGACCCCTTCCCGTCAACAGAAGCTGGTCATCAAAATGGGTCTCACTCGCCCTGGCCAGAGCCCAGAGGTCACGGGTGCAATCCCCGGTCAGGGCATGTACAGGAGGCAACGGATCCACGTGTCTCTCTCACATCGTTGCTTCTCTCTCTGTCTCTGTCTCTCTCTCTCTCTCTCTCTCTCTCTCTCTCTGTCTCTCTCTTTCTCTCTCTCTCTCTCTCTCCCTCTCTCTGAAACAAATTAAAAAAACATATTTTTAAAAAAAGAAAGAGAAAGAGAAATAAAGGGCCCAGCTGGCACGGGTTAGTGGCTGAGTGTCAAACTATGAGCCAGGTCCTAGCTCCGGACAGAACACAGGCCTGGATTGCAGGCTCCACCCCCAGTGTGGGGCGTGCAGGAGGCAGCCAACCAATGGTTCTTCTCTTACTGATGTTTTTCCTTTTCCCTTCCTCTCTGAAATCAGTAAAAATATTTAAAAGAAGGAGAAGGAGGAGGAGGAAGAGGCAGAGGAGGAGGAGGAGGAGGAGAAGAAGGAGGAGGAGGAGGAGGAAGAAGAGGAGAAGGAGGAGGAGGAAGGAGGTAGGGAGAGAAAGGAAGAGAAGACATGACGAGGGAGAGAAAGCGCTTCCTCACAGAAGAATGCCAGGAAGATGAGGGGGGAATGATGGATGTGCAAAGCTCTCTGACTGCCATCACACCGAACACTAATTCATTTGTCACCCGAGGAGGCCGGGGAGTGACCCTCCAGGGGTGACAGGGTTAGAGAACCTTTGGCTCCACAGCGTGCACCTTGGTTTGGGTAAGAGTCACCAGTGGGGGGAGGCTTGCCGGGGGTGGGCGGCATTTACACACCGTCTCACGGTGTCAGCCTCCCTGCTCCCATCAGTCCCCCTGGCAGCAGCGAGATCTGGCGGACACCAGCTGAGGTCCCGGGTCTCCTCCTGTGGTACATGGAGGACTCGCAGCTCCAGGGGCCAGCCCAGCCAGAAACCGGGGGCCTGGCTCTGATGGGGAGCACGCGGCCAAAGGATGAAGATGGTCTACAAAACAATGGGCCCGTGTCCCGCCGAAAGGTCAGGGTCATGGGAGACCCAGAGGGCTGAGGAACTGACTGTTCCAGATTACAGGGAGAATAGAGACAGGACACCTGGATCCAGGCCCAGGACGGGGCTGGATTCCGGATGGGAAAAGAAGTGGTCTCCAGGGTAACTTCATCAGAACAATTGGCTACGGAATGCATATACAGTGGTACCTCGAGATACGAGTGCCCTAACATATGAGATTTTTGAGATACGAGCCGTCAAGCGAGCGATTTTTGCTTTGAAACACGAGCAACATTTGAGATAGGAGTAATTGCGGGGATCGGCCGGCTGCACACGACCCACTAGTTTACCGCGACTCGAGTGTCTCATATTTCCCACGCCTCAAGGTTATGGAACGAATTAAACTCGTATCTCGAGGTACCACTGTATTCCCTAAGTAAACTGTAGTATAGCCATGCGGTATGTAAGATAATCGTGTGAACTGTACATAAGCTAATCGTGTTACGTCCAATGCAGATTATGATGATGTGGGGTGGGTGCTGACTATTTAGGGGCAAAGAGTCGTAATAGCTACAATATACTCTCAAAGGGTTAAACAAAAGAAAGAGGGGAAGAGGAGGGGAGGAATAGGGGGAGGGAGGGAGAGAGGAGAGGGTGGGGACCAGCAATGGGGCAGAGCCAGAGGGAGGAAGGTGTCGTGATTCTAGAGCAGTGGTTCCAACCTTTGAGGCCATGCCCCACCTCAGCATCCCCAAAACCCGGATGCCCCCCGCTGTGACACAGAATTCTTATTATTAAAAAAGTGGCCGAAACCGGTTGGGCTCAGTGGCTAGAGCATAGTTCTGCGGATTGAAAGGTCCCAGGTTCGATTCCAGTCCAAGGGCATGTATCTTGGTGGCGGGCGCATCCCCAGTGGGGGGCGTGCAGGAGGCAGCTGATGAATGTCTACCTCTCATTAATGTTTCTAGCTCTCTATCCTTTCCTTTCCTCTCTGTAAAAAATCAATAAAATATAAAAAGAAAATAATAATAGCCAAAACCGGTTTGGCTCAGTGGATAGAGCGTCGGCCTGCGGACTGAAGGGTCCCGGGTTGGATTCCGGTCAGGGGCATGTACCTTGGTTTGCAGGCACATTCCCAGTAGGGGGTGTGCAAGAGGCAGCTGATCAATGTCTCTCATCAATGTTTCTAGCTCTCTATTCCTCTCCCTTCCTCTCTGTAAAATATCAATAAAATACATTTAAAAAGTAATAATAATAGAGAGAAAAAGTGAACTCTTATTCACGTGGAGGAAGCCTAAAAGGCCATTCACTTGGTCTAAACAAGCTTCCAAAGAGCATGGCACCCAGGAAAGAGAAAGATAAAAGAAAGAAGGGACTGAGGAAGAAATCACTAAGAAATTGTTAAATAACAATATCAATAACAATAATAATAATAATAATAATAATAATAATAATAAGAAGAAGAAGAAGAAGAAGTGATATGAAAAAATAGCAAATAAAGTTTCAAAACATGTCATAGAGGACGGAAATGCATAAACATGTCACCATATGTATTTATATGCTGACTATGAGGCCTGTAAGGACCATCAGAAATGCCAACAATCTCCTGTTAATAACTCACTCTCCAATGGGCCCCCGTGGGAGCCACTGGGCTGGATGTATTTGAAGGGGGATCCGGGGGTTGAGGGGAGAGAAAAGGCAGAGTCAAGGATGCCCCTGAGGGTTTGCTCTGAGCCCCCGGGAGCTCGGCAGCGTCCCCTTCTCCGCAGACAGGAGGCCGAGGGGCCGGCCCGCACGCACCCAGCCGGCCGTGGGCCGGGCGGCGGCTGGAACCCAGGCCTCTGGTTTGGAACCTTTGCGCTCGGCCTGCTGTGCTGCTCAGCGAATGTCACTCTGGAGGAAACGTGTTGAGAGAAAGCGGGAGAGAGACGGCGCCTGGACTGGCGTGGAAGGCGTGGCTGGGGAGCACCCAGGCCGGGGCTCAGCGGGCACCCCTTCGCTGGGCCCCAGGAGGGCTGGTGTGCAGAGGCCCAGCTGCCTGGGGTTTCGGTGGGTGGCCGGGGCCGTGCCAGCCCGTGCGTCCCGTCGTGCTCCCGGGACAGTACCTGCGGGGGCCTGGCCCCGGCACGCCCTCACCCCGTCCCGCTCGGGGTGCTGTCGCCATGGAGAAGCACCAACAGGCCTCCGCAGTGTTGGGGCAACACGGGCTGGCGGGCTCCTCCTGTGCCCGGGCCCGGGCAGGTCGCTGTGTGGGCCGGGGGTGGGGCCTGGGAATCCTGGCGCCTGCCGAGCCGGAACCAGGCCGGGCCCAGCACCTTTGTCTCAGCGCCCCCTCCTCCTCCACCCCTGCCCGTGGACAGCCGCTGGTCCCCATGTGCAGGTGGGGAAACTGAGGCTCGGGGAGGCCAGGTCACTGGGCCAGAGTGAAACCGCCCGGAAGTGGCGGGCAGGCTTGAATCCCGAAGCTTCTGTTCTTCTCTCTTCTGTCCCGGCCTCTCTCTGCGCCCAGCAGCAGGAGGCAGGCCATCCCCGGAACGAAAAGGTTTGTTACACCTCGCCCCCCAAAACTCACTTGGCAAGTCCGAGCCCCAGCACGTGGCCGTGAGGTCCGAGGCGTGAGCCTCAGTGTGCTGTCCGGTGTTCTGTGAAATGGGAGCGTGACGGCGGCCACCATGGGCCGGAGCCGCCGTGTGAGGATCCCAGGGGTCTGTGTTCACCCCGCTCACAGGCGGGCACTACTTTCTCCTGGTATCGACCTGACTGGTCACTTTCCCCCTGACCATTCACTTTCCCCCTCTAGAGCCTGCGACAGCTCCCCATCACCTTCTGGCAAAGTCCCGTGGCCTTCGCGTGACGGTCACTCAGGGAAACGCTGTGAACGGTCTTCATTACCCGTGCGGACTTGGCACATGAACACGCTTCGGTGGGCAGTGGCAGTGAGTGGGCTGGTTTCTGGGAGAAATAGATGGTGTGATTCCTCCTGAAAATCTTCCGGAACCCCCACACTTCCCGGCCCAGGAACCGGGGACTCTTCTCGCTTGAAGGCAATAGGCGGGCGGCAGGCTGAGCGCTGGCACAGGGGACTGTGCCGAACCCTCGCGGTGGTAATTCGGCGGACAGTGCTCTGGTGCCCGTTTGACGGATGAGGACACTGAGGCTCTGAACGGTGAAATGACTCGCCTCCAGTTTGTATCGGAAGAGCGAGGGCCGGCATGTGGGCCCCCTCCTGCCGCTGGGAGCCACACACGTCGTCAGCGTGCTGCACCGTGTCTCCTGCCCTCCTCCCTGTCCGCCAGCGGCCGGGGGCCAGGCCCAGTCATCCCCCCAGGCGGTGGACACGCAGAGCCCGTGCACTGGATCCAGAGGCCACGGGAGCCGTGGAGGGTGCATGCAGCACAGGAAAGTGAGATCCCGCAGAGAATGATGCCCGAACCTCAGTGAGAGGGCACCCCCCAAATGGACTTGTTAAACGGGGACCCCTGCGCCCCACCCCGGAGTCCCTGGTTCTAGGTTGGGAGTGTGCGGGGCTTGGGAATGTCCATCTCTAGCAGGTTCCCCAGTCACGCAGCGGCTGGTGGTGTCGGGACCCCACTACTTGGAGAACCGCTGCTGTAGGGTGGCCCCGTGGGGCAGAGGGCGGCAGGAGCAGCCCGGGATCTGCCGTGTGGTTTCCGGCGGGCGGCACTGGCCGTGCGGGCCTGGGTGAGCGGCCTGCTTCCTGGCACGTGCCGCCAGGGTCACACTGAGACTCGGGAAAGAGACCGCCTGTGGAGCACACAGCTGCTCGGTGGTGGGACAGGGACTCCATCCTGGGCGCTGGGGTTCCCGAGGGACCCCCACTTGGAGAACAGGGTGGGTCCTCAGTAAGCTGCCCTGACCGTCACTAAGTCAGAGTCCTGGTCAGCAGGCCAGACTGGGGGTGGTGGTGTCCCCAGGCCCTGCCAGCCGCCGCACGGCTACCCTGACCTCCCGCCCCTGCAGCCAGCAACCAGTCCCCAGGCCAGGGCCTCACCCTGTGAGCCCAGAGCCCCCCTCCCTGGAGACACTCTGCCTTCTCCCCAGTGACTGCATCGGGGAAAGCAGGTGACTTCCCTCACAGCCCCGGTTGGCCAGGGGATTCTTGTCTTCCGCACCCATTGGAGGGGCCCAGCCTGGTGATGGCCCTCCCCCCGGCACCCCTACAAGGGACGGCACTGGGGGGGGGGCGGTGGCTGTCCTCTCTCTGCTCCCCACACTCGTCATCCTGGTCTCCTTCCCGGACCAGTGGCCTCAAGCCCCATCCATCTGGCCTCCTCCGTCCTCAGCCTCAGACAGCCCGCCTCTCAGGGTGGAGATGGGGATGCAGACATTTCAGGGGAGCCACTGCCTCCTGAGCACCTACTGTGTGCCAGGCTGTGCTCACACAGCGGGGACACCTGTCTTCTTCTGAGAGGAAGCGGAAGTTCAGGAGCAAAGGAGGCAGAAGGGGCTCAGCAGGAGGGGCCAGGGTCTGCAGGGTGAGTTTCTGAGCCTTCCCCGCAGAGACATCTTGCTGGCAGCCCGCTGGCCCAGCAAGGGGGAGGGAGGGGGCGGGAGGAGCGGGGACAGGAGCGGGCCAGGCGCCTGCGTCCAGATGTGATGGCCGAGAAGCCCAGAGGCCGTGACTCACCCAGAAAGGAGGGACCATTGGGGTGTCTCTGCACCTCTGAAGCCCCCATCATGGGGATCATTGGGATGTGTCTGCACCTCTGAAGTCCCCGTCCCCTGGCCAGCCCCTGCTGAGTGGGCCCAGAGGCCCCAGGCCGAGCTGGGGGTTGCCCATCAGTGGTTCTTGCTTGGGCTCCCCGCAGAGAGCACAGGGGAAAGGGTGGGGACTCAGGCCATTCTTGGGAACCCATGTGGTTCCACACCCGGCGTGAGCCCCAGTCTCATCCTGACTGCCAGGGGGTGGCTTTGGGCCCTGCAGGCCCCCAGGCAGCAGAGTCCAGTCCCCAGTCCCCAGCCCCCAGCCCCA
>PVJN01049704.1:0-15123 GCA_004026805.1 Lasiurus borealis
GTGATCAAGCCTGCAGGGGAGGGCAGTTAGGGGTGACCAGGCTGGCAGAGGAAGGAAGTTGAGAGTAACCGGGCCTGCAAGGAAGGGCAGTTGGGGGGGACCAGGCCTGCAGGGGAGGACAGTTAGGGGCAAACAGGCTGGCAGGGGAGCAGTTAGGCATCAATCAGGCTGGCAGGGGAGTGGTTAGGGGGTGATTAGGCTGGCAGGCAGAACAATTAAGGGCAATCAGGAAGATAGGCAGATAAGCAGTTGGGAGCCAGCAGTTTTGGATTGTGAGAGGGATGTCTGACTGCCCATTTAGGCCTAATCCAGCTTTCCTATCTCAATGATGTAAACCTCAGTCTACCAGTTTTCCATACCAGGAACCTGATGTCATCCTAAAATCCTCTCTCTTAATCATTTCCCACATCCAAGCAACCAATAAATCCTATCATTTCTTTGTCTTAAGCAGTATGTAAGTCTACTAGTTCTGCTGTCACTACCCTGGGCCAGATCCTCATCATCATCTTTTATCTGTTTCACTGCTAAGGCTTTTCAACCCATCTCCCTGCCACCAAAAGTGATGTATCTCAGCACATACCAGAGGGAAATTTATGAGAAGTTTTATATCCTCTTCAGCATTATACGCAGCTGGGAAGGAGATGCACATATAGTAAAATGCCAAAGGCTTACATTTGGATAGCACTTTATGAAGCACTTTCACATTCTTACCATAGTTAATCAGCTCCACATCCATGTGAATCAGGTACTATTCTTGTTAGAGGAGTTAAATGACTTAGACTCAGGTTTTAAAATAAGGTTTCATTACTTCCTCAAATCAGCCTCCTACAGTGTTACCTTCTTACACTGCTCACTGCCATTTCAAATTCCACATGTTCAAAGACATTTCCTCTTCCAACTTCCCTGGCCCTGTCATTTATTTCCCCATCTTCCCCTTCCATTCCCACATACATTCACCAGCCTTCAATTTTACCATTGACTTACTCCATCCAGCCTTATCTCACAGCTAGCCAGACGCCAAGACTGGTTGAGCTTTCTTTTGAAATATTCCTTGTTTCTGTCCCCACAGTCCCACCATAGCCAGAATTCCCTATTTTGCCTACTGCTAAGCCAGTTCAGCTGCTGTGTTTCTGATCTTACTTCATCCTATATATAACTGCTATAAATAGAATGAAAACACCATTTTATAATATCATTCCCTAGGTCAAAATCCTTCAGTGGTTTCTTATTTTCTAATATATATTAACTATAAGTCTTTCAATGCAGCTTCAAAGGTCCCCCATAATTGGACCTCTTCTTATCACATTTATATAATTCCCTTGGTTTTCAACCCCTCCCTGTAGACAGCTTGGCTACCTCATTGACCACCCTGCTTATTATCTCTGTGCATTTGTTCCTGTTGTCACCTCAGTGGGAAAGCCTTCCCTTCTCCCTCTGCCTTTCCACACCTCTTCTCCTTTAACACTAGACCCAATTGACTTGGTCTCTGAAGCCTTCAGTCATTAACCAATCCCAAGGATCATAACCCCCAAACTCCAACTTACAGAGCACCAGGATTTAGTAACCAAATGCCTCATGCTGTGCATGTTCTTTCACACCCCTTCGTTTTTTCTCCAACCAAACTGCAACCAACTCAAAAGCCATGCCTGCATTTTGTTTTCGTCTTACTACAGGTAAACAATAATTCTTTTTTACTGATTGCTTTTTTGACTGATCTCCGGTTTAGGAATTATTTGTTAGTTTAATTACTTTTAGTTATTTAAAGCCATTAAGGTCTTGAAAGCTGCTTGACAATTTAAGGTTTTGTGTTGATTGATGGATAACTGATTATATCTGAAAACCTCTGTTGAACAAGCCTTAGTTTTGGAGGGGGACAGGATATAAATAACTAATATAAACTAAACATGACCAGTATGATATTGATCCACAAACTATTCGGTGAGGAATGCTGAATGAGACCATAAAGTTGGAGGAGAAGAAAGAGATGGGAAGAGCGCCTGACCCATCCTCTAATCTCAGGGAACTGAGCAAGTGTAGGAAGGGTGGTGAACAGAACATAGTCTAATGATCAAATTAAGGTTATAATAGGCATAAAATGAAGGAATATGTGAACAGTGTAAAAGTAAAAATTTTTTATAACAAAATCGTTTGATCAAGCTAGGTTTTTGTTCAGAAGTGCTGGATCTCAACACATACCAAAGCCTCACAACACTGTTTTACAAACTACAGCACCACCTAAACCAGCACAAAAGTAGGCAAGTCTGCTACAGAGCTCCTAAGTGCAAGGGCACCCACACTAAAAAGCCTTTCCTTGTAAAATCCCTCTCTACAGACATACACTCAAAAACACATTATCAATTTACTAATTTTCAAACTCAGTTTCACAATGTGTTCAAATACGATTTTTTTTCCCCCAGATCTTTACAATGAGAAGACATCTTTCTTTTCCATACAATAATTCTCAGGGCACTGCTCTCACCCCTCCTCTACAACACACACACACACACACACACACACACACACACACACACACAGCAATGTGTCAAAGTCATTAGCTGTTTGTATCCTAAATGTGGAACAAGGAATTCCCCAGAGATTTTTAAATTCTGGGACAATTACTGCATAGAGTTTCAAGAGCCAGAAGGAGGAATCAATCTGCCAAGCACCTATTAGGGATG
The DNA here is from genome assembly GCA_004026805.1 of Lasiurus borealis. Lineage (NCBI taxonomy): Eukaryota > Metazoa > Chordata > Mammalia > Chiroptera > Vespertilionidae > Lasiurus > Lasiurus borealis. Next base: position 2,679 of record PVJN01049704.1, read on the forward strand.
GAATTGCTTCTGCTTCAAAGTATATGCTGGATTAACTTCTAAAGTAGTTAATTACTTTTCAGATCATGCTGGGGTGTTACACAGCCTAAAGAGAAAACCGCAGCCATCCAGACCTAAGTTGGAGGAAGATAAGGAAGGTCACGATTTCTGTTATCTTTTAGACTGTGTCTAATGGGACTGGCTTAAAAGCAAAAGAATCTAAAAACATTTTCTGTTTTAGTCAAAATAATATTAAATAATCCGTTTTTTTCCCCCTTTACATAGTTTAGTTGTTTAAGTGAATCAATTGATCGTTATTTGATCATTACAAAGATGTAACCTAAATTGAAGCTGTTTGTTAAAGACTCAATAGCTAAATGTTTTCATTGAATGACCTTCAGAGCCATTACTACTTTGACAATGGACTAAATTTTCCTGGTGGAAAATGGTAGCATATAGAGCCTTCAAATTTATTTAATTTTAGAAGTACCTTCAGGAGGCCCTGACCAGGAGCTCAGTTGGTTGAGTGCCATTCTAATACCCCAACATTGCTGGTTTGCTCTCAGATCAGGGCACATACAAGAAGCTACCAATGAATGTATATATAAATAGGTGAAACAACAAATCAATGCACTCTCTTCTCTCTGTCTGTCTATCTCTCTCCTAAATCAATCAATCAATAAATAAAAGTTGGGGAGAAGGAGGAAGAAGTACTTAATGGGAAATGAAGTAAACATTGATCTAAATCAGTGATTGGCAAACTCATTAGTCAACAGAGCCAAATATCAACAGTACAACGATTGAAATTTCTTTTGAGAGCTGAAAACCGACTTCTGCGCATGGGCCACGAAATTTCAATAGCCTGTCCATGTGTGCCTGCACATGGTATTTTGTGGAAGAGCCACACTCAAGAGGCCAAAGAGCCACATGTGGTCGCAGTTTGCCGACCACTGGTCTAAATGAAACAGATTGTGGCCAGAAGTGGGACATGGGATGGAGCATTGCTATTTCACCCCTTTTAGTAACCTAGGAAAATATGCACTCATTCTCAGACCTGTCAAGGTCTGACAAACCTATGAGAAAGAACCCATTTGGTTCATTGAGACCAATTATGGTCTCAGTCTCAATAGACCTTATCAAATATTAAAATTGAAGGGGCCAAAGTCACCCTGTCCTATGCTCTCCTTTTATAAAGCAGGAAATTGAATCAGACTTGCACAGTGTCAAACTTAGCACCCAGGCTTTCTGTTCTTTTGTTCATTCTCCATCTCATGCTGCCCCTCTATTGACCATATGGCTAGGCTCAACAGATCTTTATAATCTTGTTTATGTCACCTGTATGGATGAAATAATAGTGCATGGAATTGATCCATTAGTGAACTAGCACTTTTATTAATCTGTAAAATTCTAATTACAACTTCTTTCAGAGGCTAACATAGTAGTCAAAAACTACACAACCAAGATGTCTGTTGATTTTTTAATAGCAGTAAATTTAGTACCTGCTTTTAGGAATAGATGCAAATCTAATATGGATAGAAAGAATTGAACCAGATTTTATAGTTTATATAGATTCAAAACATAGCAGAGGTGATTATGTGATGTATAACAGCCTCCTAGGATTTCAGCATTTCCTATCTTACTTACATTCCTAGTTAAAATAAGTAGAATCACTAGTGTTGTTTCCAGGTTAAAAAATAATTCAGGTTCTTTTCAGGACCCTCAGAGAAGGCAGATCACAGGGCTCTCCTCCTCCGCCTTTCCTTTCACTAAGGAAATGGTCTAACTTTTTTTTTAACATTGACTTCTTCTTGCCAAGCCATGTAGGTTGATTTTTCCTCTTTGTGCCAAAATAATAATAATAATAATAATAATAATAATAATAATAATACCAACCCTCTATCATAGTAATAAATCAGTGATTTTAAACCTTGGATGCACATTAAAATTATCTACTTTTAATAGTCCAAGTTCAGATCAATCCAGTCAGAATCTCTGAGGCTAGAACTCAGACATTGCTAATTTTAAAAACTCTCCAGTGTTTCCAGTATGCAGTCAAGTTTACCAACCATTGACTTGAACCAAAAGGATGAAATAATACTGTAGGAGCATCAGATCTGGTGAAAGTAAGGCCCCAGCTGTAGTTCAAAGGTCATCAGAGCCTCCCCCACCATTGTCTTTTCTGTTTCTGCTGCATATCACTGTAAATTTAGCATCCTTCTCCATAGCGTAGCCAAGAAAGGGAATCAGAAACCATCCCAGGTTGTCGTAACTGATGGATATAGATCCCAGTGTTCTGGAACCAGCTAGTATTAGCTTGAAAGGTCATTTGTGAACATTTCTTCCTCGCCTTACATTCAGTGACTTCATATTGCTAGCTTGAAATTGGACATAATGGGAGTATTTATACCATGGAAATCTGGGCTTGTGTTTCCCTAGAGAATCAGTGGTTAAGCATTTATCAGCTCCAAACCGAATAGGTCTCTAGTTTCTGACCCTGATCAAACTTGAGGGAAGAAAACTGAAAATTATCCTTGGCTCATTAACAAGTCTGAGCTTATGATACTATGGCTCCTTTAATTATTGGCAAATAATGAGAGGGAGTAAAGCAAAATATATATATATAAAATAGGAGTTTGCTACTGACACTATGATCCTGGTAACTTCATGGATAAGTAGGAGAGGAAAGCCAGACTTTAACATGGCCCAATACATCCCTTTTCCTTATTAGCCTAGGTACCTATATTTCTTTGGATAGAGAACCAAGATAAAAGAAAGATGAATCAGTAATTACAGTAGTTAAGTTATAGTATAAACTGCTCTAAGGCAGAGACTCCAAAACTCAGTGGCTTACAGAAGAAAGAAGTTTATAACAATCATGGAAATTTCCAGAGGTAGATGTTCCAAGTTTGTTATGGGAGCTTTCATCTCTGACTGCTCCCAGCTCCTGTCGTCATATGTGCATTCCAACCAGTCAGTAGGGGAGAAGGAGTAAGGGGAGCACATACCTTTCCCATTAAGGACACAACTAGGCATTACTTACTGGTACATCACTTCTACTCACACCCCATTGGCCAGACTTAGTGGCTGTACCTAACTACAAGGAAGGCTAGGAAATGTAGTCTTAAATGGGCAATGTACCCAGCTAAACTTCAGAAAACTTACTACAGAAAGAAAAGATGAGGATGAGTATTGATGGATAAGTAGAAGACTTTGCCATAACATCCTATCATTTACATGCAAGTTTGTGTGTTGTCATAGCTGGAATTGAAGGGTAATACTTCAAAACATTTTACAGAAAATAGTATCAAGTCCTGAATCTCACAGGAGCTTCCTATGTTAATAGAAAACACCATCTCTGAAATTCACTAAAAAATAACTCTTAGAGTTTATTTCAACATATATGTGAAAATATTGTTACAATGTAGTATTTTACTTGATATATTTTTTGGCCCAAATAATTCTTTGAAAGATGATTTTATTAGGACTTAGGAAAACACATGGGGTGTCTTAATAATAAAACTTTAGATCATAAATATGCTAATTAGAAACAAATATGAATTACTATAATTTTCTGTTTTTCCCTCTCTAATCTATTTATAGTCTTCACACTAATCTATCTTACTTTAAAATTGCTTCTGTCATAGCACTCTTCTACTAAAAAACATTAGTACCTTTTTTTTTATGGTAAAAAGTTTTTGTTTGGTTTTGTGGAGCTCCATGTTCCTATTCTGGTGACCTAACCAAGCATCACATACAACAGAAAACAGAGAACTTATCAGAAACTTAGGAGACTTGGATTTTAGTTCTACTTCTGCTAACCAGTTAGGTGAGATTGGACTCGCCCCCACTCTGACTCTCATTAGTACTGACCCTCAGATTCAGGGTTGACTAGGCCAGATAGAAAAGGAGACTGCTTTAAAGTAATTGTGGAGAGCGATTTCTCAGTTCATTCTCAATGGTCCCTGCCTTCTGGAATGCACCTCCTTGTCTAGTCTCTCACTTTGAGTGCAGGCTGCACCTAATGACATACTATCAATAAATAAATATAGCAAAAGTGGTAGGATGTCAATTTCTGAGATTAGATTACAAATCACTGTGTTCTTGGCTCGTACTATCTCTCTGGGTTTTCTTGCTTTCTTGCTGTAAAGCAAGATGTCATGTTGTGAGCTGTTCCATGCAGAGGTCAATGTGGCGAGGATCTGAGGGCAGCCACCAGCCAGCCTGTTGTTGTGAGTAGCACTGTAAAGAGGCTTCCACAGCAAGGGACTAGTGCCTCTATCAACAGTCAGCCAACAGCCATAGGAGGGAGCTGGAAGCAGGTTCTCTCTGGGTCAGTCTTGGCTGACACCTTGATAGTAGCCTTATGAGAGACTGAGCCAGAGGACCCAGCTAAGCTGCACCCTGATTCCCATCCCCAGAAATTTCATGGTAGTTAAAATTTAGATGTGTTGCCACTAAGTTTTGGCATAATTTGTCACACAGCAATAGATAATGAATACAGTAGTATTATAGACCCAATATCATTTGAAAATGGGAAGAAATTAGGGAAAATTATTAAAGCTGATAATATGACTACGAAACTGTATTTAAAATCATAGGCACAGTAAAAGTAAATAAAAATTTAACTAAATAAACAATACCAATAAGTTTTGGTTCAGAGACTAAGATTAAGTCTCAACCTTTGGCCTTCAAAGGAACATGCTTGTTTTTCCAGAGAATGATCACTGTTTTAGTACAGTATTAAAATTGAACAAACTGTTTCTCTTCAAGAATTAGGTAAAATATACAAGAAAAACATTGGTGTATAGGCCAAAAATGATGAGTTTCAAACAAATTCCTGATAATTGTGACAAAAAATATATGTATATTCTAGTAAGTACAGTATCATTAGCCACATGTGATTATTTATATATAAATTAAAATTAATTAAAATTAAATTAAAAAATTCAATTCCTCAGTCATACCAGCCACATTTCTAGTGCCCAATAGCCTCAATCACCAGTCATCACAATATTGGATGGGGCCAATAGAGAACATTTTTCTAAAATTGCATACATAAAATGCTATTGGGCAGCTGTGCTAAAGTATTTTCATGATCCTAATATCAATATTTCTGAAGTTTGTTTCACTGTTATTCTATTCATGTACATGGTCAGGTGTTCCTAGAAATTCTGTCCGCCTGACGGTCAAAGAGCATCCACACTGAGCAGGTAGGATTTACATTCTGAAAAGCATTAGAAGGCTGGTACCATAAAGCACTAGCAAAGACTCAGTCTTAGGGTGAGCCAGTGGGAATACCACTCCCAGTTCTAGCTCCCAAACACCAGCTGATCCCTCTATTGCCCTGGGCTTCATTTCCATAGTTGTCAAATGAGAGCAGAGGTCCAATCTTTCAGGTTCCTTCAAGCTCTAAAACTCAATGACTATATATCATTCTGATGAGAAAACTGTTGCATGTCTCAATTATTTGACGACTCACAAATGTAGGGTAGGAGTCCTAAGGCTGATTTAAAACTGCCTCCTTCAGGGTTTCTTCCAGTGTTAGATTCCTTTGTTTTCCCTGAATGACATCAGGACACAGGCAGGAAATGGGGAGGGGAATAGGACTGTACCCAGTAAGTTCAGCCATGTTTGCTTAAAGATCAGGCCATCCCTAATTCCCAGTCACCTTGTCTATCCCTCACTAGGTCATGTGGGATTTGGAAATTTCTTTCATACCATGTGACTAAGCTTGTGTCTTTCGGTGCTTTCTCTGCCACTGTTTCCATGTCTGTTGTTACTCTATGCTGTTTTGGGACTAAGATTTTTGAAATTTTCCTGAGCTACTATTTCCTAGAAGGCAAGAAACAAGTCCTTGTGTGTTGGATTCTCCCATATTTTTTATTAATTCCTAGTGCTCCCTGCCTGATCCCCAATGGCTCTTGGAATTTTAAGTTTGCCCAAGGGTTCACATCTGATCACTGGTTCTTCACCTCTTCTCCCCAACTTCCTTCACCCTCATGTCCAATCAAAAGCCTGTCCATCCTATCCTGTCTCTCTACACTGGTTTTTAGCAAATCTTTTCCTTTCAGATTCCCTAAATGAATTCTGAAAAGCTTGAATACCTTTGTTGACATCTAGATTTTCTTTTTATCATAAGTTTAATAGTTGCAAAAATGTGATCTTTAGTATATTTTGTATTGAATATATGCTCTAAATATATTTTTGTTAAGACGGCAAACATTAGATTTTGCTTATTCCATGTATGGAAAAGATTCACACAGAACCTAACCAGCAAAGTCAGTTTTTATTGTCTAATCAATCAGCCAAATCTGCTGTACTTTCTGTCAGGATAAGTCATGATTTTTATTTCTCAATTTAAGTCAATATTTCAAAGTTCTCATAGCAACCATATCACTTCTGAATTCTAATACATTGAAACAATGATAAGTAGATGAGGCAATGAGCTGCGCATGACTCTGCAGCCTGAATGAAATAAAGTCCCCGAGCCTCAGTGTCTTCCTATGAGCTCACCTGGAGCTCCTCCCGAAGAACCACCTGTCTAGCATGGGCTGACCCAGAAGTCTTTGTAACCTAAGGCAATGCACCAGTTTAGGCTCCTGGATGTTGAGAGGTATGCTTTCCTCTTGTAAAGGAGGGGGGACACTTTGAAAAGGGAGGTTAGTCTGAAAATTCTAAAGGCAGAGTAGTCATAGTAAAGAATACACAGGGGAGTTTGTTCCCTTTAGATTCCCAGGAGACCATGCACCTGGTAGAAAGTGCTCATGTATTCCCAGGAGTATGCCTGTCAGAGTGGAGACCATAGCATTCTTGGAAAGCTCTGTGCTCAGACCCCAGAGCTTTGTTCTTCAAATGTTAAAAAAGGAAACTTGAAGAGTTTAGGCAAAACCCTTTTTTCTTTTAACAAAGCCTGGAATTATCCTGCTGTGAAATGAAGGGATTTCCTTAGATAATCTAAGCTGAGCGATGACTTTGTTCTAGTTAGGAATTCGGCCTTCCTATGAAGCAGTGAACGAACCCCATTGAGTCAATGAGTGAGGGGTCATAGGATAACACCACTTCCGAGAAATGAACATTACTTTGTTTTAATATTTTAAGGGTATCCTCTTTCCTTTACCTTGCGTTCAGAACAGGGGTTAAACTGACTCTGGTTTGCTAAAGATTTTGAGTTGCCATGAGGCAGAAAGAGAGCTGTGAATCAGCGGGAGGATCTGCCTGTGAGGCCTGATGGCACCTGAGGCCTCTGAATGTGGAATTCCAAGTAAAATGGACTTACCCTTACTCCTCAGGTGAAGGTCCTGAGCCGCCCCAGGAGTTTGGCAAAGCCTTCCCTGTGGTTAATGCTGACCCCAGTGCCTGCTTGCAGCTGTGCTGTGTTTGATGTGCAGCATGTTGGTCAGATAGTATGCTCACTCCCACCTTTGATTTTCACACACACACACACACACACACACACACACACACACACACACACAATTAGAGTGAGGCACAGTAAAGCAGGAGTTGTTAACATCACAGGAAAACAAAAGAGTGCCATAGTGCACTAGGCAGAAAGACTCCTGCCAGCCCTCTCAGAGGTGGCTGCAGTGGCCCCAGTAATCTGTCCCTCTCGCTAAATGCACTCTCTTCTTATCTCTCTCTCTGCAAACCTCTCCTCCATCCCTTTGAGAAAGAACACAAATTATTCTCCTTGTCTCATACAGGACACCTGAGCATGACACACACCACACTCTTGGGGGCTCACCATACACCAGAGCCCCCAAAGTAGTTTATATTTCTCTCTGTTCCTATCATAAGTAGAATTCTGCTTCATCAGAATTATCTTGTTATACTTGGAAAGTAATTAGTTCCTCATGAACTAAGTCTGAGTGACTGTCAGAAACTTCCAGAAGGGATTCCAGCTTTGGAGGTAGGAGGTGGGTAGTGAAGGGAATTGGATTAGGGAACCTCTGTAGTCCCTTTGATACTAAATCCCTTTAACTCTACCCTTCAGAAGTAAAGAGATTTTTTTAAAATGAGAATAACATAACTATTAGTTCTATTTATGAAGGTTAAAATACATGCATTGTAAACAAACAAAACAGATAATAAAAGGTATAGAAATTAAGATAGTTCACTCATATTTCTTTCACCTGAAGGAAAGCACTATCACTTACACTGTGACACACATCATTCAAAGTTTCAGATCCATACAGTGTGGATGTACTTATATATGCATGTATTTACTTACTTTACAAAGTGGGATAGTACCTGCCACTTTATGACCTGTTTTCCCCTCACTGAATATGTTTTCATATCAATAATTATAATCCTGTATCATCATTTTAAATAGTTACACAGAACCCTGTGATTTATTTAACCAATTTCCAATTTTTGGACATTTAGGTTGTTTCCAATTTTTAGATAAGGTTGCATGCAATAAGTATTCTAACATATACACCTTTTTTTTTACTTTTTGTTAATCCTCATCTGAGGACATTTTTTCTGTTGATTTTTAGAGAGAGTGAAAGGGAGGGAGGGGGGGGAAAGACAGAAATATCGATGTAAGAGAGGTACCTTGATTGATTGCTTCCCACACATGCCTCCCAATCAGGGCCAGGATTGAACCTGCAACCCAGGTACACACCCTTGACAGGAATCGATGCACAGACGAATTCTCTAACCACTTACTAGTAGTCACACTGGCCAGGACCTAGCACATATGTCTTTTAAAGAGAGTTTATAAAATTTTTTCTTTCCTGAACATTTTTGAAATAAACTCCTCTATTAAACATCTTATTCATATGGGAACCTATTTTTAAAGCTCTTTAACATGCAGTTGTATAATTGTTTTTAAAAAGATGGTTATCAAAACAATGATTGTATTGTTGCATCATTAGGTAAAGGTAGGTCTTAAAAATTTAAATAAGGGATCATTTGCATATATTCTAATGTGATATACCATGTTAGGAAATATTTCCTATAATTATTTTTGGAAACCCTCATAAAGATAATTTTTATCAGTTTGTAGCTCACTCCATCACTTTAGGAAAAGTTGAAATAATCTCAGTCTCCTATAGAGAAATCCAGTTTATATGAAGTTATGTATCCATAAAGAAACAGCTGGACTGTGATCCAAATGACTGTAATGAAACTAATACAATAATTAACAATAAAATTTTCTGTAGTCAGATTGAGGTGAGCTCCAAAATTCTATGTAGAAAAGAATTTTCAGATTACCTCAAATAAGTTCTACTAGCAGAATTTCCTCCGTTTGGAAAAGAGAATCCTTTTTGGTAATGCTTTTAGATTGATTAATTGGAGTTTATGATCTGACCTAATGGCTATATCTACTAGTAATAGTTAGTTAGAAGTACTTTTCTGGTTATAAATACAGAAATCAGTTCATGCTAACTTAATCTAAAATGAGAAATTTGTTAAGTGAATACAGAGGTGTCTTGCCATTGTGTTCTTGGAAAGATCCTGACACGAAGACCTGGAAACTAAGTGACTGTTCTTGTTGTAGGTCGTCCCTGCTTCTCCTAGCACACCAGCTCATTCTGCTCTTTCCCTGCACTCCAGTCTAGTCTAAAGATTTCTCTGTGGGGAGAGCCTTGCCCCACATGTCCAGCTCTCTGAAGAAGGAAAGCCTATTGTACTTCTGTCTCCCAATTCCAAGTTTATAGCAACAGAGACTCTGGATTAGATGATTGCTCTTGACCTAACCAATTGGGGCTGGGAGGTAAGAGCACATTACACGTGACGGCTGCCTGGGAGGAAACCCAGGCAGCTCACATGGCGACTGTGAGCTAAAAAATAAACTTCGGAAGCTTTTCTATTATGAGTACAAAGTTTGAGAGAGAGGCAAGACCTAGAGATAGAGTTGAACACCATCCTATATAATAAAAGGGTAATATGCAAATTGATCAAACGGTGGAAAGACCGGTTGCTAGGATGAGCACTGACCACCACTGGGCAGACGCTCAACGTAGTTAGAACCAGGCTGCGGCAGCGCTAAGAATGGCCGACTGTGGGCCTACGCCATCAGCTGGACATCCCCCGAGGGTTCTTGGACTGCAAAAGGGAACGGCCAGACTGAGGCCCTCTCCCCCCAGTGCATGAATGTCGTGCATCAGTCTTCTAGTTAGTTTATAGTTGTTGAACATAACCAGGGGAATAGATGAGATCATGTAGTTAATTTTTAATTGTGTGCAGTAGGGAGGGAAGGATAAGAACAGAATCCTGAGGAATATGACTTATGGGCTGAACAAAGGAAGAAGAGTCATTTATCCCAAAATGAACCCGACTTGTCAGTGAAGAGAACTCCAGGAATGTGTAAAGAACTGCCAACAAGGCATTTGCTTATCATTTGTGCAATTTATCAAGTTCACTGCTTGTTTCCCTCAAGGGATTTTCTAGATTCCTGGTCCACTCCCCTTCCCACATACACCTGGTGAGGGCTCTATGCATTTTCTCCTTGATTGATGATAATTCAGTGGCATTTCCTGTTCTGGCATTTCCCTACACAGGGAGGAACACAGATTTGAATGGGACCTTGAAGTTCACATAGTAGTGGAAACCATTTTAAGAAAAAGAATACAAAATTAAAAATACAAATTAAGGCACAAAAATAAATATTTATAATGAGAAAATAAATGACAATAATTATAAATTTTTAAAAGTTGGCAAATATCACAAGCTTCACAAAATCTAGAAAAACACATAATGTTTAAAAAATTAACTCTTTTAAATATCTCTAACATAATTTCCCCCTAAATTTTTGATTTCCTAGTTTTAAATCTCCTCTTCATAAGATTTTATAATTATTACTTATCACGGAGTAAATAGGAAAGTAATTCAATTCTTCCTCTAGCCTAATTGTTTGCACTTGTAAAAATAGTTCAGAAAGGTTTTTGTTTTTTTTTAGCATCAGGATAATTATTGATGATGCCTTGTAAGTAAGATTGTTGTCAAATCTGGTAAAGCTATCAGGTTTCTCTCCTACCTGAGCTATAAAGTTCGAAAGAGGTTTTCCACAGACTGGCTTCTGGTTCCATACATTTCAAACTGCTTCTTCTCCACTCAGCATAGGCATCCCGTGCTGGCGTGCTGGCTGCCGCAGGGTGCATTCCCTACAGCACTGCCTCTGGCTCTGCACTTTGGTGTCCGGACATCTCACACAGGTGATGGTCAGGGAAGGGGCAGTCAAGAGCTCAGCCTGGAGGCTGGTCTGCACAAGCTAGTCACTGGAGTGGGAGAGAGCCAGCTAACAAGTCACTGGATATCCTAAGGAAGGTAAATTTGAAGAGGGGTTGGCAGGAAGTTGAGGGGTTCATGAGACAAAGTTAGCTATGAGAGGAAGAGAGATTAGAAGTAGATTTAGCAAATACAAATATAGAACATGTTAAATATTGCATGGGACAGACATACACTAAAAACTATTCAGTGTTGCCCAGCCAGTGTTGTTCAGTGGTTGAGGGTTGACCCTTGAACCAAGAGGTTCTTGGTTCAATTCTGGTTGGGGCACATGCCTTGTTGCAGGCTCCATCCCTGATAGTGGGTGTGCAGGAGACAGCTGATGAATGACATTTCTCTCCTTTGAATGCAGCTATTTCTCTATCCCTCTCTCTTCCTCTCTCTCTATAAAAATTTTAAAAACCATAAAAAGAAAAATACACACTATTAATTGTTTAACTGAAATTCATTTTTTTTTTGTTAAATTCTCACCCAAGGATATTTTTTTCCATTGAATTGAGAGAGAGAGACAGAGAGAGAGAGAGAGAGACATCAATATGAGAGAGACACATATCAATTGGTTGCCTCCTGCATGCACCCTGACTAGGGCCAGGGAACAAGCCTACAACCCAGGTACATGCTCTTGACTGGAATTGAACCTGAGGCCCTTTGGTGTGTGGGCTGATGTTCTAACCACTTAGGATACTGGCCAAAGCTGAAATTCAAATTTTACTAGGCATTCTGTATTTTGTTTTACAATCCTAGGTGGGTCCTTAAAAAGAAAAGTGAAGCTCAGGCATAATCATTGAGAGGATGAGAGCACTAGTCAAAGATTGTACAATGAGAGCCCAATTAAGATTAGAAATCAGAAAACAGGTGGCAGTGGCAGTGAGGTTTCTCTGGTGGAGCTCTGATGCTCAGGTGCATTGGCATTCACACAGCCTCTGATACAGAAACAAGGCTTAAAATATGTGATCAAAGATGGGATTCAACTAGGTTTCTCTTCTTTTTATGCTTCCTATTTGTGCTTTCAATAAAACTGAGGCAGCAGACATTTTCAAAAGAAAGATGTAGTGATTATGGATTGGAATCCAAATCACAGAATATGTTAACATAAGAATATTTTATTCTGCACTTCCCAAACATGCCATAATATATTCACTCAAAGCAATAAATCCCAAGCTGCACAAGCGAATTATAAACAAATGGTAGAAGCTGAAGTTTCCTCTCAAAAGAGGCTAAAGAACAGATA
>PVJN01049705.1:0-15122 GCA_004026805.1 Lasiurus borealis
TGTCTGATGGCCTAGTTTATTTATCCATTCATCTGCAGAAGGACGTCTTGGTTGCTTCTAAGTTTTGGCGTTTACAAAGGAAGCTGCTATAAACACCCGAGCGCAGATATTGTGTGTGTGTATGTGTGTGTGTGTGTGTGGATATAAGTTTTCAACTCCTTTGGGTAAATAGCCAGGAGTACAATGGCTAGATTGTGTTGTTAAGGATCGTTTGAAAGACAATCATCCAAGGGAGCTGCGCCTTTTGCATGTCTCACCTTTTTAAAGTTCTCCCAACAATCCCAGGCAACCGGTAATGACTGTGCAGAGGGTCCCTGAGCTGCAGTCCACTTCCTAGGCCAGGCAGGCAGGGACTGAGGGACTGACCACACGTCAAAGCCAGCTGTCCTGGATGCTCTCTGTGTTTGTCCACTCCCTCAGCTCCTCCCAGCTTTACTTCTAGGTAACAGAGAAAGTCTGTGACCTCTGTTAGCATGGCCAGCGTCACTGAGGCTGGATAAAGAGGACAATGCTTCTAGCCCAGTGGCCGGCAAACTCATTAGTCAACAGAGCCAAATATCAACAGGACAATGACTGAAATTTCGTCTGAGAGCCGAAAACCGACTTCTGTGCATGGGCCACAAAGCTTCAATCGCACTGTATGTGCGCGCCCGCAAGTGGTATTTTGTGGAAGAGCCACACTCAAAGGGCCAAAGAGCCTCATGTGGCTCATGAGCCGTGGTTTGCCGACCACTGTCCTAGGGGGAAAGAATCCACACAAATAAAACTGGTCCTTGAGGACCAAGCAGTCTTTCAAGACAGGAGCAGGCATGTTCAGTGGACACAAATCTATCACCATCCAAAGTGTCCGAGTCCCGGGAAGGTCACATCGGCTGCGTGGCTCTGCTCCCAGCCCCAGCATGTCCCAGGCAAACACAGTTGAGAGCTCGAATGTTTCTGGAGGAAGAGACCTCAAGATTGTCGCCCGGGGCACTCAAAGATTGCCTGGAACACACTTAGACTAAAAACATGTCAGTTATCTGCGATTCACATTAAACCGGGGGCCCTGCATTTTCATTTGCTAGATTTGGTGATCCTCCCTACAGAGGTCTCTTTCTACTGTGAGGAATTCCACGAGAAGACTGGCACCCCTGTGACCCGTGCCAGGCCTATGCCGACCCTCAGCGAGGGGTGGACCTTGCAGGCAGGACTCAGGTCGGTGGGCAATCCCTCTGCAGCAGGAGGCTGCGGTGCAGGGCAGCGCTTGAGAGCCCGGGGAAAAGGGCTGGGAGTGGAAGGGTGACCAGTCAGCCCCATCACCATCCTTATGGTCCAGGAACTGTCACCCTTGCGGTCCCAGCCAAGCACGCATGTTCCTAGGATTCAGTCTAGCACAGCTACGGAGGAGGCTGGATGCCCCAGGAGAGGCAGCCTCCAGCCTGCTCACTCCGCTGCCGGCGGGTCCTTGGGGAGCGGCCACTTCATCCCCTCATTTCCCACAGGACAAAGCCTCCGAGATCACACCATGCGGAGAAACTCCCGCATGAGTGAGATGCTCTGCCTGGCTGACGAACAGGTCCAGCTCTGGATCCCATGTCAAAGGAAGGGGTTCCCTCCCTCTCCACCTTTTATCTCAGCCACAGCCCCCCGCCCTCAGCCACAGGTGCCCCTCCCTGCCCCCCATCCTCAGCCACAAGCACCCCTCTTCGCCCCAGTCTATACCAGCTTTAGCATTTCTGACCTCCCACTAGTGTGTTTTATTAATCCTTACCCAAGGATATTTTTTCCATTGTTTTTTTTAAGAAGCAGTGGAGGGAAGGTAGAAAGGGAGAAGGTATGAGAGTGAGAGAGAGAGAAATACAGAATCACATTGACTAGTTGCCTCCCACACAAGCCTGACCGGGGCCGGGATTGAGCCTGAAACAGAGGTACCTGCCCTTGACCAGGAATCAAACCTGCAATGCTTGGAACCACTGGCCAACGCTCTAACCACTGAGCCAAATCAGCCAGGGCTTGTTCATTTTCTAAATCAGAGTTCTGATGGGTATCCAATATATTCTGAACACTATGAGGCAGGTGCCGCTGATGAAGGTGAATTGACACGCACCCCCCCACTGCTACCCCTGAGCTGTCTAAGACAAAAGGTAGACACTCAAACAGCCACGTGCCATGTGTGGAGTGGAGTTACAAGGAAAGACCTGGAGGATGTCTGGGGAAGGAAAGAGCAGGTGCCTGGGTTAGGGGATCCAGGAGAGTGTAGGCCTGAGGCGGCTTCGGAACCGGGTCCTGAGAGATGAACCGAGTAGGGTTTCCCCTCTCAGGAGAGAAGCTGGAACGCTCAGGAGCAGGGCGAGGCTCCATGTGGACGAGAGCCGGGTCCCTGATGTGAATGATGAGAGAGGGGAGGAGTTGCCTCTCCAACAACAGGGACAAAGGAGCAGGATGGATCCATGGGGTTCTGTGAGCCCCGGGAGACAGTCACCCTAACCATCCTTCTGAGAACGCCTTCCAGGCCCCAGGCGTTCACTCAGGTGCTGCCGACGCCTCTTAGAGTACAGGGCTTCCCTCAGTGCATTTCGGCTGGAGCACAGCACTTAACTGCAAGGAGGACAAGTCACGGGAGGGGCTGCCTCCTTCCCCCGCAGACCCAGCAGGGGGGCGTTCTGAGGCGGCCTGCCTGCCTGCCCTCACCGTGTTTTATAGCTTCCCCCCCTCCATGCGGCGCCAGGAGGATCCGCGGCGGGTCTCCAGGCCGAGCATCACATCCAGTCCTCACAGCAGAAGCTGGCCTCCTTTTTAAGGGTGGCCAGCCCCCACAGAGGCGCACGCACGGAGAGGTTACGATCTGAGCGCGCACTGGAACATTCCAGGAGGCCGGGAGCTGGAAGGAAGGGGCTTTCTGTGGGGTGCCATGGCTCTCCTACCTGGAGACGAAGGGAGGAAACAGAACGATCTGTGCAGGGGACTTGGAGAGGCTCCTGAGCAGCGGTTCTCAACCTGTGGGTCGAGACCCCTTTGGGGGTCGAACGACCCTTTCACAGGGGTCGCCTAAGACCATCGGAAAATGCAGATATTTACATCACGATGCATAACAGTAGCAAAATTTCATGGTTGGGGGTCACCACCACATGAGGAACTGCATGCAAGGGTCGAGGCCTTAGGAAGGTTGAGAACCACTGCTCTGGAGGAACGCAGACGGCACGGGCTTGGTTCGGTTTCAAAGGCCCCAGCCGGCACACCAGGGCAAGGTGAGCTGAGCGGGATGGCGGAGGGGCGAGGATGGAGCCGGGTCTGGTAGGAGTTTCCTTTCAGAAACGGCCAAGGCTCCGCACGGGAACAGCACCGGGGGACACGGTCTCTGGCAGGCGCCCTCCGGGACCACTGTCCCCGCAGTGAGCTTCCTCTGGGAACGGCACCCACCTGCCCCCAGTGAGCCAAGAGCCGCCCTCGCCAACGACCCCCCCCCCGAAAATGATGGGGTTTTAAATCCCCCCTTTGAGATAAGGAGACAGTCACTCACACAGCTGGAGAGCGCGCACCTCAGCCAATCCGGGTTCTCCTGACACCAAGGGGGATGCTCCCCTATCTCCTTAACCCTCCCCCCCCCGTCAGAAGTCCAGCGAGAGGGGAAGTGACTGGCTCATGGTCACTGGGCCCTGGAAAGGCTGGGGCATTTCTATCTGCGGGAACAGCTTCCTCTCGCCACCCTCCTGGCCAGCTGTACGCCTGTCAGCATCCTCTCCACACGCAGTCCGGCCTTCCTGCTTTCTGCCGGAGCGGGAAACTGACAAGCTTTGGGACCCTTCTTTAGAGGCAAATAACACCCACGTACGTTCCTGCTACGATGCTCGGAGCTGGCCTGCCTGGGAGCTGACCTCCAGGCCGGGTGTGACCTTGGGCTTGGCTAGCACCCTCGCGGAGGCCTGGGTACACAAAATGCAAATGGAATTAACACCACTGAACTTCATGCTTATGACGGCTGAGATCACAAGTGTGATAGTGTGTGCCATTTACCATAATTAAACATTCTCAGAGAAGTTTTAAAATCTGGGTGACAAGGAACATCACACTCAGTGAAGAGAAGCACAAAGCTTCTCCTCATTTGTTTTCCACGCAGTGCTGAGGGTTCAAGCCGGAGCAATGAGGGAAGAAAAAGAAATGAAAAGCACCCGAATTGGAAAGGAAGAAGTAAAACTCTCACTATTTGCAGGTGACATGATATTATAAATAGAAAACTTTTTAAAAAAAAATACACCAAAAACACTGTTGAAACTAATAAACAAATTCAGAAAAGCTGCAAAATACAAAACCAACATACAACTTTCTGTTCATCTCTATACATGAAGAACAAATTATCGGAAAGAGAAACTAAGAAAGCAATCTCATGTACAATTGCATTAAAAAGAATAAAATGCATATGAATACATTTAAGGAGGTGAGTGAACTGTGCACCGAAAACTATGTGCTATTGATTTTAAAAATTGAAGACACAAATAAGGTAAATGGGAAGATATTTAAGGCTCGTGAACGGGAAGAGGTAATATTGTTAAAAGGTCCATACTACCCAAAGCTGTCTCCAGATTCAGCGCCATCCTATCAAAATTCCAGGGGTTGAACCTGCCTCCTAGGCATGGAACCTGACCAGAAATCAAACCTGCAACCTTCTGATGTTCAGGACAACGCTGACCCAGCCAGCCAGAGCAAGATTTTAAGGAGACTTTCTGTGGAGACCATTTGGCAATATATACAAATATCAAAGCATTATGCCATGCCGCTAAAACTAATGCCCGGTTAACATACATCAATGACATCTCACTTTTTTAAAAAGGACGCATTTCAAGAATGATTTTGCCTTTTTGACCTGCTTCCACTGCTTCCACTGACCTGGGAATGTGTACAGGCCGCTGCTGGACTCAGAAACTGAAAGGCATTTTTTTTTTTTTATCTTGCTGGAGACAAATAAGATGCTGAGCTCCCCGGGACGGGGGGAGAATCAAACCCCCAGCAGACAGATGGTGGGTGACTCGGTCTACTGCTAGGCCGCCCTCCTTCCCCACAGTCAGGGCTGAGGGACCCCACCGAGAGGCTCCGTCCAGCCCCTGGGCCACGGACGGGCTGGCTTCTCCGAGGGCTGACTTCCCTGCTTGTCTGCTCTCAGCCCTCAGCATCACCCGGGCAGGTGGGCCCTGGCCCAGGCCTCTGGGTGAGAACGCAGCTCCTGAAGGCAGCCCGCCCTGTGCCCCAGACCAGCCCTAGCGACAATGCACCTGGGTCCCCTGCCTTCGGTCCCCATGCCTTCCCATCGCCGCTGGTGGAAATGCACTCCGTTCCTGCACACAGCCCAGTTCTGTGGTCCGCAAACGGTGGCTCACGAGCCACATGCGGCTCTTTGGCCCCTTGCATGGGGCTCTTCCACAAAATACCGCGGCCTGGATGAGTCTATTTTGAAGGAGTGGCGTTAGAAGAAGTTTAAGTGTAAAAACTTTGGCTCTCAAAAGAAATTTCCATCATTGAACTGTTGATATTTGGCTCTGTTGATGAATGAGTTTGCCAATCCCTGGCCTAGCTCATGAGCCCCGCTTCCACTCCCAGGTCCCCAGACCACAGCACAGCCGTCGCCTCAGGCATTTGCCTACCACCCGCCACCTGCCTGCCGGGCACCATAGAGGAGACCTCCATCCAGACCACTTCCAGCGCCACCACGAGGCTTTAGCTCCATGCTGCCTCAACTCCTCCTTTAGACCATGGGCACACCGACAGCGCAGCTTTCAAGGGTGGTATGGAGGCCCCGGGGACACGGGGAGGGAGAGGCAGCCCACACCCAGCCCATGATCCGTGAGCGTGGGCCCATGGCTCCCGCCTCCATCACAGCAGCATCCAGGACCCGCCCAGCTGGACGGGCACCTACTGGAGTCCAGACAGACCTCCCTCGAACCAGGATCCAGCACGCACACTCTGTGTGACACCCAAAGCCAACAGCCCCCTGTAGCCTCAGCGCTCACCTCTGAAGCCCTTCCCCGGGTTGTGTGTGATGATGAGATGAGACGAGGAGGAACATACCTGCATTCCGAAGCGGTGAACAGAAGTCTGCTCTCCTGCCCGATCCTCTCTGGAACACGCAGGCAGGGCGGCCGGCTTTGATCCATCCACCTCTGATTTCCCAGGAGACACCGGATCCTCCTCCTCCACTACCCACCCCAACCCCTGTGTGCTCCAGGCCTCAGCTCCTCTGCAGGCCTGGTGTGTGTGATGCGGTCGCAATGGCCCTTACCTGTTCGCAGAATCCAGGTGCCAGCCTGCATCAGAGAAGCCACAATTGTGCGTCCAGACCATCAGGAACCTGGGGAGAGAGAGAGCGACTTTGTCAGGATGCGGGCTCTGTCCTCCTGCTTTGCTACAGTGGCTATTTACGACTGTGTGTTTCTCCCCGGGCGCCTGTCGGCTGCGGACTCAACGTAATAAAGCGGGCAGGAAGGAGCAGGAACACAGGACCCCCCAGCCCCTGCTCTCTAAGCACCCAAGAGGGCCAGAGAAGGGGCCAGTTTCTGTCTTTGCAATCATATGAGCGAACTGTCTGAGACCCCAACCCAGTTGGGTTTGTTGCTCACAGAATAATAAAGGCTTTTTTTTTTTTCTTTGCTTCATTGGTGGAAATTTCCTGGAAGTTTTGGGATATCTTCCCTTTAATTTTTCCTAGACACTCTGATGTTACTTAAGTCTCTCACCTTTGCTTTCCCTCCACCCCCCACCGCAACAGTAACTTGCTCCAGGCTCACTTTGCTCTGGTGCAGTGGTTGGCAAACCACGGCTCGAGCAACACATGCAGCTCATGAGCCGCGGTTTGCCACTCTGTTGACTAATGAGTTTGCCGACCACTGGACTTGACTAAATGTTCCCGTGTAGTTGGAAGCAGTGAGGATTAGGCAATTGTGGCATATTGTGTGCAAAGAGGTAAAGGGTAGTATATGACAGTGGCCTCTCATTCTGCCAAGTCCTCCAGAGCCAGCTCTCCCGCTCTGCTCTCCATCTGGCAGCGTGGGGAGCCAAGTTCCTCAAGCCACTACACTCTCTGCTGGCTCTCCCACTCCACTCTCCATCCAGCACCTGTGTATGCAAATTAATCCACCATCTTTGTTGGGTTAATTTGCATACCCACTCCTGATTAGTTGATGAGCATAGCAGAGGTACAGTCAATTTACATGTTTCTCTTTTATTATATAGGAGGGTGTTTCTCTCTCTTTCCCTCTCCCTTCCCCTCTGAAATCAATAAAAAATATATGTAAAAAGAAAGCTATTAAGACTGAAGAGCATGGCCTCACTGGGCATATAAATGCATGAACTCCACCACGCAGGGCAGGGGCTGTGCTAGTGGTGAAGGCAGGGTGGGTAATTCCAGCCTTTCCGGTAGGTTTGGGGGAACCAGTCGGAAGGGAGGAGGCAGGGCCTGCTGAGCAAAGGGGACCACAACAGACCCAGGACTCAGGTGCCATTAATGCAGCTAGAAGCAGTTCGGTCCAGAATTGGGGAGCGTTGGAGTATTTTACAAAGCCCCCCGGGAACTTGGCATGCTGACCATGGGGAGAGGGTGCAGGACCAGGTCTTGCGGATCCAGTCTCGGCCTGATCTCCTTCCTGGGTGAGCATCTAGGCCAGGCGCACAGTCGCCTCCACCTGAGGTTTAAGCCTCGAGTCCTCGTGAGTGAGCATGGCTGAGAGTTGCCAAGACAGTCTGGGTGACAGCTCTCAGCTTCCAAATGGAGTTGAAACAGGACCTTGGCTGGGGAAGGGGTTGCCTTTGGGGACCCTTCCAGGCTTGGACTGTCTTCAGCAAACCTCTCATCTCCCCTACCCCCCAAATGCCCTTCCTCCTTACTCAGGGAGGTTAAGCAAAATGACTAGGCTTGGAGCTAAAAATACCAGTGCGTTCTGCTCCTCCGCAGAGGGAAAATGAGACAAGAGGAGCTATGAATGTAACAAGGAATTTCATCCTTCAGTGGCCTTCGGAATGGGTATTTGAGGCTCAGCCATCCATGAACACTGGGTGATATCAGACTCTGTAGCGCAGAATGGAGCCCACAGAGCGAGCCCAGCTCCGCGTGAGGCCAGGGAGGGGGCTCTGGGAACGTCTGACACTCCACGCGATGGCCGGCATCCTCTGCGCCCGGGCGGAAGGACGGTGTGGTCAAGGCTGAGCCACCGAGGGCGACGTGCTGGACCATGGGCACAGCAGGGCGCTCAGGCCCCGCTCGGGCAGCTGTGAGCCAGCTGGGGCCTGGGGGCGACAGTCAAAAATCCCGGTGACACCGGCCCCGGCCTGGGCCCTGCCTGGATACGAAGACGCGGGATGTGTGAGGCGCTCGCCGCAGGGTTTGGCCCCAACCTGAGCCTGAGCATTAGCTGCCGCCATGCCCGGTCCATTCTCACCCTCCACTCCAGCCTGAGAGGTCAAAGCTGTCTGTCCCTCTCTCTGTCCTTCTCACTGCGCCCTCTGCAGGGCCTGGGCCTCTGGCCTTGCTCTCCTGGCCTGGTCAGCCCTCCAGCTGGTCTCAGCTTGAACATCACACCTTCTGGAAGCCCCGCCTCTCCCAGGAAGATCGCCTGCTTCTTCTGCAGTGGCTTGTCTGTCCCTCTCTCTGTCCCTGCTCACGGCCGCCTCTCCTCTGGCCCCAGGCCCGCCAGGCCTGTCGCCATCCTCTGCACTGACCAAGCGTCTCTCACACGCACCTGCCTCCCCGCTGCGTCCCTCCCCTAAGCTGCCAAGACCCTTCTCCCATCCGAGCCTCCAGCCCTGCAGGTTCCCCACAGACTCTCCCCGTTTTAGTCAAACTGAACTACAGACTCAGAACCTCCTCAGTGCAGAGTCAGCTCCAATGCCACCTCCTCCCTGAAGCCTGCCTGGCCGGCGCCTGCAGCACTGCCCTCGCACACGATGCCCCTCCAGCCCCCTGGGCCTCTCAGCAGCAGTTTGTCCCAGATGGAACACGCGTGTCTATCTCAGCCGGGTCCAGAGCATGGGGTCTGAGCCACCTTTAGCACCCCTGGAATCTGCCCGGCTCCCGACACACGGGGCCCTGCCTTCCTCCAAAACAAGGCACAGGAGAAGTGAAATAAAGGGGCTCCCGTCCCTCGTGTTAGGAGATGGTTACCTGGGTGGCAAGAGGAAGGGGCACTTCCCTGCGATCAGCACAGAGCAAGGCAAGTTCTGCCCCAGGAAGGCTGTGCCCCCGTGCAGCCATGTCTGCCCACCGGAGGTTTGGGGAAAGATGGGGCAGCGTGCCTTGCAGAAGCCACATTACAAGGGATGCACAATGGACCCACCCAGTCCCGGGCCAAGTGGACGACATTCCTTATCTCCTTCAACCCCCAAACGACATTCAGCTACTGCCTTGGAGAGAATGGAAAACCAAGACGGTATTTAAGTCCCTGCCTGGCCAGCCCCCACGGATATCAAGGGCCCAGGCCTCCCTCCGGGTTTAAGCTCCAGTGACCTGGGTCCAGAGCCAGAGCTCAGAGCCGCCACCCCATCCCCAAGTCTCTGTAGCACCTCCGTGGCCTCGGGTGGGCACGTGGCGAGGCAACCCAGCTCCCTTACACGCAGGTGGACTCATCAGCTGTAGACTTGCTCACCCCAGATCTTTTCATCCATCCATCCCCCAACCCTCCAGCTCCTGAGACTGAAAGGGGTCTCTCATAGGAAACCACATCCTTTCGATCACCCTCCGACTTCCCAGCGTTGCAAGGGCTGCAGAGGGAGGTGCCGAGTGGAATTGCATTCAGCGCGGAGACAAGCACTGGCCGCCTTCCTCCCTCCCTCACTGCTGCCTCCAAAGAGCAGGTGCCCGCTGGTGGCAGCTGGTAGTCAAGGAGACCCGGATCAGGGCCCGGGGAGGCCTGGGATGGATCCATGGTCTGCTGATACCCACGGGCAAGTGGCTCCTCTCTGACCTGTGGTTTCCCCACAGGTACAGGCAGTGCGGGCCCCTGGACACGGTTAATGGCTGAGTAACTGAACAGATGCATGAGTGGGTTGTCCTACATCATAAAGAGCTAATATGCTAATTAGACTGGACGGCTGAATGGCTTTCCAGAAGGACCTTCTGGAATGAAAGGACCCCTGAGCAGGGGGATGGGGCTGTGAGGGTGAGGCAGCCGGGACTGCAAAGGCCTACGCTTGCACGAATTTCGTGCATCAGGCCTCTAGGAGAATATACCAGCCTCTCCCTCCGCAGAGGTGCTGCGATGCTAAGGCATTTTTCTAGGGGAACGGTCATCAGCTAAGCAGAACCTGGGGAATCTGAGGTAGGACCAATACAAGGTTCTCCTGAGATGTGCTGTCCCTTTAAGAGAGGAGATGACTTACAACAGGAAGGCGTTAAGCTGGACCCCAAGCTTGATGTGAGGTCTGAGGAGGTGGGACTCTCTTTTCTGTTCACAGTTAAACTCGGCTGCCCACCCACAGGCCACAGGCCACCGGCTCAGGGAGTGACTGCCAGACCGGGGGCAGTTGAGGTGACAGGAGATGACCCCAGGCCTCTCCGAGCCCCATGTCCTCACGAGCTGACCACCCCCCAGGTCTGTCCTAGCCCCATGTCTCCAGGAGCTGACCCCCAGGCCTCTCCCAGCCCCACGCTCTCTGGCTCACGAACAGCCCCTGTGACTAATAGCTCTGGTCTCAGACACCGTGTGTGATAAAGTGACCCGGTGCAGAGTCCCATTAAAATAAATCACATGTAAGTTTGGGAAATTGGGTGTTTGAGTCCTGTAATTTCACGTCACCGTGACACTTCAGAGGAAGGAGAAGGAACTCAATTAGAGTTTAATTAGCCCAGGCGACTGGCGAGGCCCGGCTGCCTTCCTGCCTCTACTGAGGGGGTTGAGCAGAGCCTCCCATAAAGCCAGCCCCTGTGCCTTGTCTCCCCACCTGTAAAAGGGGGGCAGTCCTTGGGGAAAGAGAGTGGCCGTGAATGAGAGAGAAGCCCCGCCCAGTGCCCACCAGGGCCCACCAGCCCTGCCTGCCATCGATCCCCCGCCAGCTTCTGCTGGGGCCTGGGTGGGCTCAGAGGTTCTGTGGGTGCCACCCCACACGCTGCAAATCTGCGTGGGGCTCGACCGGGTTTGCAGGGGAGAGGGTTCCCATGACTTTCACCGGGTCATCAAAAGGAGTTTGAGCTCTGCACACCACAAGCCACGGGTCTCTCAGAGCTTTCCTTCAGCAACGAATGCTTGCCCTCAGACCGCTCCCTTCTAGTACCCCCCTCCCCCCACTTCCACGTCTGGCTGCTCTACTAGCCTGCTGTGCCCATCGCACTGAAGGGTGGGCTATAGTCACCACCCTACGCCCTCCCTCCCCGATGTCCACCATCACCCCCATTCCCCTGACACCGCCCTTTCCAGGGTCACCACAGGTCTACCCCCTCTGGCAGTGCATGCCCCCTCCCCAGGCATCTCTCCAGCACCAGCAGATCTTTTCCCCTACCCTGAATCCCCGCCCCCTTCTGGCCCCCGTGACCCCAGACGCTGTCCTTCCAGAAGCAGCAGCAGGCAAGCTCATCTTTCTCCTGGGCCCAGCCTCTCTCTCCACTGAGGCTGCCTTATACCGAGGACGCCCAGGTGTAATGCAACCTAGTCTTTTCCTGAAAGGTCCAGACCTGCCACCCATCTATATCCCAGGCCCCAGAGAACCGTGGCACCCAGCTCTGAGGATGGAGGGGGAGCAGGTCTGGAGAGGACAGGGGAGTGACAGGACAAGGCCCCTGGTCCCCAGGAATTAGGATCACCCCCACGTTTTCATTGTGATTGCTGTGACCCAGTAGCGGTGGCCATGACTGTGACACTATCAACAGCGAGAGAGCTTCCCTTCTGTAACTCTTTCTGTATCTTAGTGTGGTTTCCAGCTTCAGTAACTTCACAGGTATGAATGCTATCCAGTCCCACCTCACTGGAAAGCTCCTCTAACTTTCTTCCATTTTATTTATTAAGTTTTTAAAAATGAGTCTTTAAATTCTTTTTTTAGCCCCTCTCGCTGAATAGAGCAAATATAGACACAAAAATTAATGTTGAAAATGTAAAAATTGACGATTCCATATTTTTTTTAAAAATGGAAATACTTTAATCTTCAAATGATGCATTCAACTAGTTTATAGCATTGCTGCTTCTGACGGTATTGAAGCTTTAAATCGCACTAAAGCCCTGGAGGTGTGCTCAGGTAGCTGATGTCATCCGTGCACCGAAAGGTCATGGCACACACCGGGGTGGCGGGTTCAATCCCCAGTTGGGGTGTGTGCACAAGACAGTCGATCCATGTTTCCCTCTCACATCCATCTCTCTCTCTCTTTCTTTCTCCCTTCTTCTCCCTCACTCTTTCCATCTTCTTTTCCCTCTCCCTGAAGTCAATAAAAACATATGTATATTTTTAAAATTGCACTGCCCTTGCTGGTTTGGCTCAGTGGATAGAGCATCAGCCTGCAGACTAGATGGTCCCAGGTTTGATTCTGGTCGGGGTACACCCCCAGTGTGGGGTGTGTAGGAGGCAGCTGATCGATGATTCTCTCTCATTGATGTTTCTCTCTCTCTCCTTCTCCCTTCCTCTCTGAAATCAATAAAAATATATGTATTTTAAATTTGCACTAAAGCTTCAGGACACTGTGTTTAAAAGCATCTTCGCCCAGCTCCCCAGAATCTCATGACAGTAGATCCTGTCACGCCCCCGATTTAGAGACCAAAGCATGGAGGGTCCGTGAGGCTGGAAGGCTGGCCTGAGGTCACTATTTCTCTTTCCTCTCTGCAGTCCCCAGAGCGTTAAACCACAGGCCCTCATCTTCACCTCTGAGACCCAGCATTCCTCAAACATGAACGTGTGTGACTCGTGTGGGAAATGTTCACTGCAGAGTTGGTGGGGGGGGGGGTGTAGGAGATTTGGGGGTTGGAGAGCAGACCCTGTGGGAACCTTCCCCAGCATAACCCCTATCCCATCCCATTTCCCCCTCCTGCTCCAGCCACGGGAGTCATGGTTCTCGGCTGCAAACATGATCATGACCCATCCCTTCAACGCAACCCATGGTCCCAGGATCAAGGACATGTCTCAGCAGGGTCGGCGCTGCCTCAATTCAGTGCATTCGGAAGCCTCGTGCGTTACCGCGGCCCTTTGGTCTCGGGTCCCCCACCTGGCAGGTCCTCCTGAACCGCCCCAGTGACCCCTCAGCCTGGAACCCTCTCTCCGACTCTAGAGCGGCAGATGAGAGAGGGCCGCAGGTTCTCAACACCTTCCCCATCAACAAGTGGGGGCAGGTCTTTGTCCCGCCCCTGAGCCCGGGCAGGCTCCGGGGCGCCCTGACCAGTGGGGCTCGGGGGAGTCACACTCGGAGGACTGGTGGCCCCAGGACTCAGAAGACCAGAAGCTGCCACATCCTGTGTGCTGGAGACCCGAGGTGACGTGTAAGAAATCAGACTGCCTTGGTAAGGACAGGGGGGACCGGGGAGCTCCTGGAGACTGCCTGGAGGAGAGAGGCTGCCCCCCCACACACACCGAGGCCCCCGGCAAGCGAGGAGCAGCCTCCGACCCAGCACCCAACTGTGTCCGCTGAATGTGCTCAAACCACCTCAACGAGCTCCACGTGGGGGAGGCACCCAGAGAACGCAGGTGGCAAGACCCGGCGGCACGCTGGCGGCCTCACACCCTCAGCTCAGCGGCCCGAGCTGCGCAGTAACAGACACCCCACTTCCTCTCCCCGCTCCTGCGGACCATCGCACACGCAACCCCAGCTCAGCGGTCCCTGCCTCTTCTGAGGACACTCATCTGTCCTCGGTGCCCCCACGTGGGCACCATGAAAATCGACACGCCTCCCACTGGGTGTGCCCTGCTGCTGGCTTCTCCCTGCCCCACCCTGCTGGGTCCCTGGAAGCAAGGACCCGTGTCTGTCTGTCTGTCTGTCTGTCTGCTTTAGCAGTTTATCTCCAGCAGGGAGCGCAGCACAGGCAACGAAGGAGTCCCTACTTATTAGTGGGGAACAAGGGAAGAACAGAACCACCTGAAAGTGGTGCCACTCCGTAAGAGGAAATGACTCCCTCCGGGCTGTGACAAAAGCGGCCCCTATACCACGCCCAGCCGGGGAGGCCGGGGACACAGAAATTCCAACAAAAACACCGCGAGTTGGCCACCGGGCCACCAAAAGACACCTGACACACTTTTCTATGAGAGAAGCAATTCCGAACAGCATTACGCGAAGAGACAGAGGACAGCACCCCACCCTGGCACCCGCCACCAGACACCCGCACTCACCCCAATGCCAGACCCAGACCGCGTGTCTCCGCGCCTCCACCTGCCCAAGAGGCAGAGCCCCGGCGTCTCAGCGTCCCCGAGGCTTTGCCCGTGGCTGCAGATGCAAAGCCCAACAGCACCAGGTCCCAAGGGCCACGGGAGCTGGGCCAGAGCGCCCCACACAAACCCCGTGCTGACCAGGGCGGGGGGCTGCACCCCAAAGCTGCCTGGCGGGCAGTTTTTCAGGGAGAGTCAGTGTCACAGGAGGAAGGAGCTCAGGCAGAGAGGCCTCTGCAGCTTTAGCTCCCGGGTCGGGTGGCCCGAGGAGGGTAATTATGAGATTCAGGGCAGCTGGGGGCAGGGTTATGTCCTCTGGGGCTGGGGCAGAGCAGATGCTTTGGGGAAGCAGCGAAGAGGCAGAGCCCCGAGGCCAAGATGGTGGAGGAAGGCTGGGGCCTGTTAAAGAGGAAAAATGAAAAGCTGGAGGCGAAACGCAGAGTTAGGGCTAAATTAAGAAAGCAGGCGTTCGTGCAAATAAGCAGACAGAATGCCCCCGGCCCCTCCTGATCATCACCAAGTAATTGCTTCGAAACTGAGGTTAGCTCTGCTTGGCTGATCCTTAAATACATGGTGATAAAGGGAGGTGATATAGAAGTAACCACCAGCCAAAACTGGTTTGGCTCAATGAACTGAAAGGTCCCAGGTTCGATTCTGGTCAAGGACATGTACCTTGGTTGCGGGCACATCCCCAGTCGGGGGATGTACAGGAGGCAGCTGATTGATGTTTCTGACTCTCTATTCCTCTCCCTTCCTCCCTTTAAAAAATCAATAAAATATATTTTTAAAAAATAAAAATAAAAGTAACCACCATACGAGTGAGTGGAGAG
>PVJN01049706.1:0-15122 GCA_004026805.1 Lasiurus borealis
CCCCCGCCCCCCGCAGCGGCCCGGGGGTGCCCGCCCCCCGCCCGGAACCCGCCCCCAGTGCGTGTGCGTGCACACACACATGCACACACACATATGCACACGCACACATGCACACACATGCACGCACGCACATGCATGCACACATATGCACACACACATGCACGCATACGCACACATGCACGCGCGCGCACACACATACACATGCACACACACGCGCACACACATGCACACACACACGCACCCACAGCTGCTCCCGGACGCACCGCGCTGCGGCCACACACGCGGCAGACGGACGCCCCGCGCCCCCAGCGCGTCCGGCTGAGCCCGCGGCGTTTAGGGGACCGTCCCTGGTCCCTCCCACGCGCCCAGCAGGCCCTTCCGCTGGCCCGCACCCCACGCCGCTCCCATTAGCCCCCCGCCTGCCCCTGGCCTGCGCGCCCCCGCCCCCGCACCCGCACCCGCACACCCCCAGGCAGGCTCGCCCCTCGCCCCCAGCGCGCGGTTTCTAAAGCCTCTCGGACCCCCTGGGGAGGAGGGCGCGGCTGCCGTGAAACTCAGCCCCGCACCCGGCTCTGGGCAGGGAGGGCGGGGGGATCAGGGTGGGGGAGCCGGACGGCAGTTGCGTCTTGGATTCATGATGCGGTTTGACCGCTGAACGGGTCAGGCTTGGCGTGACCAGAGAGAGAGAGAGAGAGAGAGAGAAGTGCTGGTGCTGTCCAAACAGGCGCCGCCACCCTCCCTCCGTGTTGCCATGGTTACCACCTTCCTAGCACCATCTCACAGCACCATCGTCGTTGCCACGGTTACAGACACCGCATCCCTGGCGCCCCCCTCCTCTGCAGAGCTACCATTTGCTCGCCATCACCTCTTCCCTCCTTCCCTCCTTTCCTCCTTCCCTTCTTCCCTCCTTGGTGTTTTCACTCATCCCCTCCTTCTGCCCCCAGCTGGGCATAAAAATGCATAAGCCAGCGCCCACTTTGGGGAGTGCAGGTGGAATGGGGGGGAAGGGGCAACCCACCACCTTGCACATTCTGCAGGGCTCGGGGAGCCATTAGGCCTGGACACGGAGGTGGCTGGTGGGAAAGGCGCGCAGGGACCCGGCAGGAAGGGCGGCAGCAAACAGACTGGCCTGGAGCCGTGGCAGCATCGCCGCGCCACGTGGTGCCGCGTGCGGGGAGGAAGGACACGCGGGGCCACACAGCGAAGGATCCGCCATTCCCTGTGGGTCTGAGGGACCTGCACCGGCCCCTGGCTTCCCCCCTCCGAGCGCAGGGACCGGGGCCACCATGTCTGCACTGTGTCCCCCACTGGCAGCGGGTTTGCGCCGCTGGTTTCTAACCTCGCAGAGGCGCGTCGGGGAACCCGCCACGTTAGCACCTGTGGCCTCTAGGAGGCGCTCAAGGCCCTCTCTTCCCTGACCTGCCGCCTCATGCCGGACCCCAAAGGAACCAGGCAGGGGGTTAAAGCCAAGCATATTCCTGGAGGGCGAGGTCTGGGAGGGGGCTGTCCTGGAGATAAACCCAGCGGGTGCACCGCTCCTTTGTCCCCAGCGGTCCCTGGGAGGGAAGGGGTCGACCCGTGGGGACAGGCTGGCTGCATCAAGGCTGGGGCTTCCTCACCAAGGTTCACTCGCATGGTTAAGTGAACTCAAGGCTTTTGATGAACTCCCCTTAACTAAAAGGTCCCATCAGAACCAAACGGGGGGGCTTTTTGACATGTGAAGGCCTGGGAAATCCCCAGTCAGCCGGTTTGGTTTTTTGTTGCTTTTTTAAAAAATATATATTTTATTGATTTTTTACAGAGAGGAAGGGTGTGGAATAGAGAGTTAGAAACATCGATGAGAGAGAGAGAGACATCGATCAGCTGCCTCCTGCACGCCCCACAGTGGAGATGTGCCTGCAAGCAAGGTACATGCCCCCAACCGGAATCGAACCTGGGACCCTTCAGTCCGCAAGCCATCGCTCTATCCACTGAGTCAAACCAGTCTCGGCCAGTTTAGGTTTGAATATTGGAAGAAGCCCCCAGAGGATGCTAATGTGCACCCTGGCCAATTTCCCAGGCTGGCTTGGCTGCTGAGGCCCCTCGGGCCGGGTCTTAGAGGGCGTCTTTGACTTTGTGCGCTTTCTCCATCCCCACGGCTGTCCCGAGAGCCGCCGTGTTCTTCCATGACTTGGCAGATTGATCCAGAATTGGGCAGTTGACCCAGGAGAAAACAAGCAGAATCCTCCCCCTGGGACTTTTAGAAACTATGTCATTAGCTTTTAAATATAAAGTATTTCATGTATATGGAAGAATAGGAAGTGATATAATAAAACACGTGTGGTCCTCCCCCACATTTAGCAATCATTAACGTTTTGCCATGTCACTTCTCTTCCTGACCCCACTTAAAAAAATATATATATATATATTTTATTGATTCCAGAGAGAAAGGAAGAGACAGAAACATCAATGATGAGTGAGAATCATTGATCAGCTGCCTCCTGCACACCCCATATTGGGGATCAAGCCCACAACCCAGGCCTGTGCCCTGACCAGGAATTGAACCATGACCTCCTGCATCATAGGTCAATCACTTAGCCACACCCACATATCTTCTTTGGTGCGATGTATATGAAGGTCTTTTACCCATTTTTAAAATCAGATTGTTAGTTTCCTTATTCACTTTTAAGACTTGTTTGCATATTTTGGATGACAGTCTTTTATCAGCTGTGTCTTTTGCAAACATTTTCTCCCAGTCTGTGGTTTGCTTTCTAATTCTCTTGATATTGTCGGTTGCAGAGCAGAAGCTTTGTTTTAATGAAGTCCAGCCTGTGAATTATTTCTTTGATGAGTCACGTCTTTGATATTGCATTTTTTTTTAGTACAAAATCAGAGGGATTGAGTCTAACATTTCACCACTTGCAATCTGTGTGGTAGGTTTTTAGTAGTTTTTTTTTAAAAAGGTGCTTTTAATCTTCATAGCATTTTAAGAGATTAAATATTGGTTTGCCTCCTTCTACTGAGATTTATTTTTAATCAATTCATGTGGTTAACTTCAGCAATAGATTTACTAATATTAAGCCATCCGTGTTTTCCTGGGATAGGTTGGATTTAGTGTTGGTGTATTTTTAGTATAAAATTTAGGAGTCATTTTGTCAGCATGTCAAAAGGAATTTTGAGTCTATGATCCGAAGTGAGATTGGCCTACCGTTTTTCTTTCTCACGGCTTTTTACAACTCTGGTGTCAAGGTTATCCCAGCCACATAAAAAGAGATGGAGGTGGGGGTTTGTCCTCTTTCTACTCGTGGAACAATTTAAGACAGGAGTTACTGTCTTAACATTTTGGCTGAACTCACCTGCAAAATCTCCAGGTGATGTGTTTCCTTTATAGGTTAAATTCTCAAGTGGAGATAGGTCTGCTTGCATTTTCTATTTTTTCTGAAGCTAGTATTGATCAGATGTCTGTTTCAGACAGGTTTCTGAATGTATTGACATGGAATGGTTGAGGTGTTCCCTTATGCTCCTTCTCATCTCTACTGGGTTTATATGTACATCCTTTTTTTATAATTTTTTATTAATATATTACATGTATACATATCTTCCCATTGCCCTCCCCTCCCAGGCATACCCTAACCCCTCACTGCCTTGTGTCCATTGGTTATGCTCATATGCATGCATACAAGTCCTTTGGTTGATCTCTTATCTCCCCCACCTCTCCCTAACCTTCCTGCTATGATTGACAGTCTGTTTGATGCTTTACTGCCTCTGTATCCATCTTTTTGTTCATCAGTTTATAATGTTCTTTATTATCCACAAATGAGTGAGATCATGTGGTGTTTCTCCTTCATTGACTGGCTTATGTCACTTAGCATAATGCTCTCCAGTTTCATCCAGATTGCTGCAAATGGTAAGAATTCCTTTTTTGTTTTTTTATGGCAGCATAGAATTCCATTGTGTAAATACATATGTACATCTTACTTAAAAGTTCTCTTTTTTCTTTCTTTCTTTCATTAACCTTGCCAGAGGACGTCTAATAAATACCCTTTTGGAAGAGCTAACTTTTGATTTTGTTGGTAATTTCTACTGCTTTGCCTCCTAACTCATTTTCCTACTTTCTCGAGCTGAAACAAGTTTTCAGAAACAACTTTTTCAGTCTGGTTCAACTGTTTTCAGTCGTGGGGGGGGGCGTTTCTCAGAAAGGTGTTTTAAGGCTATAACTTCATCTCTAAGCTCCACTTTGGTGGCAGCCCACAAGTTTTCATTGTTCGATTATAAATATTTGTAATTGATGATACAATTTTCTTTAACTTGTTCGTTATTTAGAGATGTGCTTTCCACTCTGGCTAGTCCTTTATTATGAATTTCCCATTTCATGAGACCTGGATAATAATGTTTCTTTGTTATTTGTGAGTCTTTTATGTGCTACAATAGGCCTATCCTCATAAACATTCCACAAACGCATGAAGACTGTATGTTTTCTTTATGTGCTCTGTTCAGAGATCTACGTGGGTTCTTTATATTATATTAAGCTTGTTAATTCTTCTGTCTAGTTTTTCAATATCTTCTTTATCCTTACTAGTTTTTTTTCTTCTTCTTAGTCCATCTGAAATGTGTTAAAATCTGCCAATATAATTGGGAACTTGTCAATATTTTCTTAATGTACCCTAGGCTACATCAGGTTCGGTGTTATATTTTCCTGAGAAGCTGTCCTTCTTGGCATTAATTATCACCCACTTTTCTTAATATTGCTCTTTTCTCTAAAGTTTATTTTGCTTGGCATTCACACTGCTGTACTAGTTCCCTTTCGGTCGGTACCTACTTATTACTGTGTGTTTCTTCCTCTACTTTTATTAAGCCCGTTTCGTTCCTTGAGTTTTGTCCCTTATAAAGAGGATATACAGGATATTTGTGAACCAACCTGAAAAACTCTGTCTTTTTGATGGGCACATTTATTTATACAGACTGAGATGATCCTTTTATTTGGAATTATTTATAACATCTGCTTAGCATCTGTGTGATTTTTCACTATGTTTTCCTCTATTCCTCCCTTCTTTTCTGCCTTCAATGGAATTAGTCATTTCCCTTCTCCCTTTTATTGGTCCGGAAGTTGTATTTTCTATCTATTTTATGTGAGTGATTATCCTTACACATCTTAACATATATGGGCCGCTGATGTAACAAAGATGAGTTCATAATCAATATCTCCATCATCTTTTCCATAATAACCTAAGGACTAATATTTTTAATTTATGTATCAGCTCCATCATCCATGTTTTATTGCCTAGCATTTAGTGTCACCATTTTTAATTCTCCCGTGAGCTAGCTAGCTGTTTTACAGCTCAGAAGCACCATATTTTATCAGGCCTGGGAGTCATTAATTGTAAGAAACACTATTATTTCATGGACCTCGAGAAAAAAAATGAGGGTGACATCAGCAAAAGCGACAATGTAAGGACCTCTGAAATTTCCCTCCTTCATCAAAGCCATGAGATGAGAACACTGGCCAAAATGTCAGGCACAACTTTCTCAGGGCTCTGGAAACTCACCAGCGTCTTGCAGCTACCGGGGGAGCATTCGTTTAAGAAACAAAGAAGCACTGACTCAGTTTGGCTCAGTGAATAGAGTGTCGGCCTGTGGACTGAAGGGTCCTGGGTTCGATTCCAGTCAAGGGCATGTACCTTGGTTGCAGGCACATCCCAATTGGGGGTTGTGCAAGAGATGGCTGATCGATGTTTCTGACTCTCTCTCTCCCTTTCTCTGTAAAAAATCAATAAAATATATTAAATAATAAAAAAAAGAAGCAGCGACGGCAAAAACCAATGTCTGAGTCTCAATAAGAAAAGCAAGCTTGGTAGCATTTGAACTTGTCCAGGGAACGAGGAACTGGGGGCCAGGGCCTCTCCAGGGTTTCACTGGCGTGTTCATGTGTTCATTTCTCTCTCTCTTTTTTAGAGAGAGAGTAGGAGGGAGGGAGGGAGGGAGAGAGGGAGGGGGAGACAGAGAGAGAAAGAAACATCCATGTGAGAGCAACACATCATTGGTTGCTTCCTGCATCCCCTTGACTAGGAATCGAACTAGTGAACCTTGGTCTCGTGGACCGATGCTCTAACCTCAGAGCA
The DNA here is from genome assembly GCA_004026805.1 of Lasiurus borealis. NCBI lineage: Eukaryota > Metazoa > Chordata > Mammalia > Chiroptera > Vespertilionidae > Lasiurus > Lasiurus borealis. The sequence continues at coordinate 6,099 of PVJN01049706.1, forward strand.
ACCCTGGCCAGGGCATGATATTCATTTTACTGGTGCGCATGAAGGTCATGGGCAGGAGAGGGCAGGAAGGGGGACTTGTAACAGAGGCCAGCTAATCGCACTAGTCTGCCTGCTGGGCACTGTGGCCACCTGAGCCGGGGCCACAGCCTGTTGGTGGAGGATGTTGAGGCAGCAGGTAAAAGGGAGGGAAATTTCATATTTACAACAGAGTTGGAGAAAGGGTCAAATTTACAAAAGAGAAGGTGAGCCAAAACCGGTTTGGCTCAGTGGCCAAACTGAGAGGCCTGCAGACTGGGAGGTCCCGGGTTCGATTCCTGTCAAGGGCATGTGCCTTGGTTGGGGGCACATCCACAGTAGGGGGCATGCAGGAGGCAGCTGCTTGATGTCTCTCTCTCATTGATGTTTCTGACTCTGTCCCTCTCCATTCCTCTCTGTAAAAAATCAATAACATTATATATATATATATATAGAGAGAGAGAGAGAGAGCGAGCGAGAGAAGGTGAAAGGAAGAGGCTGATCTTACTGCAGAGTGGTGTGAGCTCAGTCGTCTTTCTTTCCTCTCCCACGCCTTTCCTTACACTTTCCCTTCCCTCTCCTTCCTCCTTCCCTTCCTTCTTCCTTCCTCTCTTCCTCCTTCCTTCCCCTCTTCCTTCTTTCCCTCCTCTCTTCCTTCTTTCCCTCCTCTCTTCCTCCTTCCTTCCTCTCTTCCTTCTTTCCCTCCTCTCTCCCTTCTTCCTTCCTCTCTTCCTTCTCTCTCCCTCCCTCCCTCCCTCCCGCCCTGGGCCCCTCTCCAGGAGAGATGAGGCGGCCGGGCAGTCCGTGGCTCAGTGGTTAGCCGTTATATATTACTGGGCACATATTTTACACTCGGCAACATGAAGAAAAGGGCATAAAACTGCAATTAAATGCCTGAACTGTTGCTATTTTGGAAATTAAAACGGCCCGCATTATGCTCGCGCAGCCCCGATCACTGACTCAGGGCGGAGGAGCAGTTATTCCGCCACTTTAACCGACTTCTTCCCCATAAAAGCCGGCGCTTAACGGGTCCCCGGGGACCTCTGAAAATAACAAGATCTGTAATAAAGAAATTAATAACATGCAGAGCAGGCCCAGCTAAAAAGCTTTTTAGAATATATTAATGGTTCTGCTCGGAATGAGGAATATTTGCACCCAAATACCTCCTGTCTTTGGTTTCTAGTTGGTGTGTGGTGGTGGGGGTGGGGGTCAGGGTCACCCCCAGGGGAGGGGAAGTCGGCCACCCCTGGAGTCAGCCCCCTGCAGAGCAGAGGCAACCCCGGCCTGCCTCCTCCTCGCCCCCCTCCTCGCTCTGTCTCCATCCGTCCCCTTTCCCCCGATGGCCCTGTCCCCTCTCTGCTCTGTCCTCTTGGCCTTTATGTCTCATTCCCTCTCTCCGTCGCTGTTTCTGTGCCGGTTTCTCACTGTCTCTCCTTCTCTCTTTGTTTTTCCTCTTTTCAGTTCACATTTTATGCCTCCCTCAACTTTCCTCCAATTCAATGCTTCTCTGGATTGCTTACATTTCTATAATCTATCTATCTGTTTGTATCATCTATTACCCATCTATCACCTATCTATCTATCACAATGCATCATCTACTTATCATCTGTCTATCCTCTCTGTATCATCTATCATCCATCATCTATCATCTATCAGCTATCTATCACAATGTACCATCTATCTATCTATCTATCATCTATCTGTCTATTGTTATGAGCTGTGGGCCCTTTTAGCAAATCACTGAAACTCTGAGTCTCTGTTTCTTCCTCTGAAAAATGGGGGTGACGTGGGTGGTAAACAAATCGTGCCTGTTTTGCAATCCACATGGCATGGCAAATGGAGAACAGAAACCTTTTGCGGGGGGCTCTGCAGCCCCCCCACCAAGCAGCACCCTGCTTCTGCACCCTTTGGGTCTGGGCTGGCCTGTGACCTGCTATCAGCAGGGGGGACTCTGGGGTGGCCGTATGCCTGTCCTCCGCCCGGCCCTCGCTCCTGGGACCCCTGCCACGGCCATAGCATAAGCCCGGGCTAGCCTGCTCCACCCTGGCCAGCCAGCCCCCCACCAACAAGGCCGCTGACCGCAGACCCATGAGTGAGCGCAGCTCAGATCAGCGGAACTGCCTCGCTGGGCCCAGCCCATACGCTGGCCCCAGGCCCAGGAGCTAAGTGCACGGACTTTGTTTTTTACCATTTTCACACTTTCCACGCGGCAGGAAGTGGTGTGAGGCAGAGGCACACGGTGGCATCTGATCTCCGGAACTCACTCACCTGAGGAACTGAAACGCTCTGCCCGCCCCCAGCTCCTCGTTCCCGCTGCCCCAGCCCTTAAACAGGGCATTCTACTTCCTGTTTCCACAGGTTGGACTCCCCCAGACACCCGTATGAGCGGAATCATGCAGTGGTTGTCGTTTTGTGTCTGGATTATTTCGCTTAGCACAGTGTCCTTGAGGGTCACTGTGAGTTGATGCTTTAGGCCACGGGATTTCGGTCTGGCTTGTGACTCAGCAAAAGCTAACGGACAAGCCTGCCTTCCTCTTTTCTTTCTTTATTTAAGAGAACGTTTTAATTTATTTTATATATACAGTGGTACCTTGAGATACGAGTTTAATTCGTTCCGTCACCTTGAGGCGTGGGAAACTATGAGACGCTCGAGTCGCGGTAAACTGGTGGGTCGTGTGCAGCCAGCCGATCCGCGCGATGACTCCTATTTCAAATGTTGCTCGTATTTCAAAGCAAAAATCCTTTGATCCATGGCTCGTATCTCAAAAACCTCGTATGTTAGGGCACTCGTATCTCGAGGTACCGCTGTATATTATTTTGTTGTTGACAGTATCACAGATGTCTCCTGTTTTCCTCCTCCTTCTCCTCCTCCTTCTCCTCATCTCCTCTCCGCCCGGCCCCTGTGGGTGCCCCTACCCCCAGGTCTTCACCACCCCATTGCCCGTGGCCATGGCTCTGCGTAAAAGTGCATAATTCTTTGGTTTCTCTCCTCCCCCCTCCACCCCTGGCAAATAGGCGTGGCAGTCTGCCCCAGACCTCCCTGCTTTGGGTCTTATGTTGGTCAATTTGTGTCGTTCAGTAGATTCCATAAACAAGCGAGATCACGTGATATTTGTCTTTCTCTGGTTGGCTCATTTCACTGAGCATAATATTCCCAGGCTCATCCACGGCATGCTTTTCTCTTTATTCATGCCTGCACACACACAGACACATGTGCACAACCACGCACACACACAACCACGCACGCGCGTGAGCGTGCAAACACACACTTTTGCTTCTGTTGACTGATCCGAATGTCTTTTTACTTTGTCCTCTCCCGAGTAAAAAAGTTTGAAAATCCCTCCGTCCCAGCCCTGCCCCGTAACCAGAACAATGGCCGCAGCCACCGCTGGCATTTGTGAAGGGGTTACCGTGGGCAGGGCGCTGGGCTGGTCCCCTGGCAGGGATGAGTCATCAACCCCCCACCCCAAAACCCAGTGACATGGGAGCCTCGGTGTCCCCATTTTACCAGCGAGGGCGCCAGGGCACAGAGAGGTGGGTGACTGCCAAGCTGGCACAGACCCCTGAGGTCCTGCCCTGGGGAGGGAGACCCTTCCCTCCGCCGCTCCCACCCCCGGGCCTTTGCACATGCCGTGCCAGGCGCCGAAGAGACACTTCCGGTGCCACACGTCCCCGAACCTCCCAAGCAAAGTCGTGGGAGCTGTGGTTCTTGTGACTTTGCAGGTGAAGGAAGACAAAGAGCCTCAGGGAGATCTGCGCCCCCCTCACCCCGACCACCCAGGGTGTGGGCCGAGCAGAAAAGAGCTCGCTCCTCCCGTCCACCCCCCTCCCGCCCCCCGGGCTCCTCCGCGAGACCTTCTGCCAGCCCGCACCTCATCAGGTATTTATGGTTTTGCCTGTAAAAAGGACAAGCCGTCCCGATAAGATAGAAACATTTTATGGGGCCACAAAAATATAGATAAAATTTTATAGTGCAAATCGGGAGGAGGAAAGTATTAAGTTCCACAAACACCTTTAAATTTTAAACAGCCCCACGGCCGGGTCCCCGGAGCCAAACTTAAATAATGGATCAGAAAGGGGATAAATCTCCGCGGTCCCCTGGGTGACAGTGGGAGAGAGACCTGATCGACAGACAGACAGGCGCGGGGGGCCGGGCCGCCCGGCGCAGCGCGGAGGGCCCCGGCGGGCCGCGGCGCGGGCAGAGAGCCTTGTCTTTATTGTACTTATAAAATATACATGGCCCTTTATTGAATTGCCTGCTGTCGAAATCTGCAAGAATGTTATTGCCTTTTACTGTCCTGGAGAGAAGCAGAGCCGCAACATCTGTGTAATTTCATAAGATGCAGGAGCCGTAAATCTGATTGTGCCGGATATAAGATCGATCGTAAAAAATCGTGCATTGAACAGAGATCGGGAGGCCGGGAAGCAGCAGGGGCTACAGCAGCTTGGGGGGGGGCGGGGGGGAGAGGGCGCTGATCCGAACCCCCACATGGGGCTGCCCCAGGTGGGGCTCTGACCGGCAGGTGCTTGGGGGAAGCGACACCCTCTCTGTGGGGTCACGGCCTCACCGAGGACCCTACGTGGGATCAAATCCCTTCGCAGCCCCTGGGGGACCAGCCCATGGAGGGAAGCCAGCTCTGGCAGGGCCCCAGGATCCACAGAGGAACAGGGGGATGGGGGTCCACTCACGGTCACCCCCATATCGGAGACACGCTGACTCACTAGGAACATGAAGCTGCAACTAAGACACACACTCCCCAGCCCCCGGCCAGCCCCCATCACCCCGACAACCACAAGGACCCACCCCCTGGCCCTTCCCTGCTGCCCCTGGCTCTACAGCGTCAGCGAAAGCACGGTTGTCTGGAATAGAGAGGTAGATGCTGGGGATGGAGCCCACAAACACACCCCTCTCTTTCCCCCCGAGTTTGGAGCCGGTGAGAAAGGACACACAGAGGCGGGCCAGACGCAGCTGTGGAGGGTGGCAGAGTGGGTGACTCCACGGGCCTCCTCCTGCTCCTTCCGAACTGACTGCCCCTCGGCCTGCAGACTGAAGGGTCCCGGGTTCGATTCTGGTCAAGGGCATATACCTTGGTTGCGGGCACATCCCCAGTAGGGGGCGTGCAGGAGGCGGCTGATCGATGTCACTCTCTCATCGATGTTTCTAACTTTCTATTCCTCTCCCTTCCTCTCTGTAGAAAATCAATAAAATATATATATAAAAAAAAAAGATGAAACAGAGACAGGAACTGGTTGCTCCCAAGGAGAGGACCTTCCAACAGTGCTCGCTCTGTCAGCTCTCTGCTGTGCATAACAAATAACACCCACTCCCCACCACCACACACACACACACACACAAACACACACACGTACACACATACACACACACGCACATACACACACACACACACACAGGGCCTTGCAGCAAAGGCATTGAACTCGGCGTCTGTGGGTCTGGACTCCTATGAGGCCTGTTGTATCTGGTCTCCCGGCTCAAGGTCACTCATAGGCAACAGTCATCTCATGGCTCAACTTCATAGACACGGACAACCGCATGACCAGAGGGAGGGAGGCGGGACAGGTGGAAGGTGGAGTGAATGGAGATGGAAGGTGGGGGGAATGGAGATGGAAAGTGGGGTGAATGGGGATGGAAAGTGGGATAAATGGGGATGGAAGGTGGGGGTAATGGTGATGGAAAGTGGGGTGAATGGAGATGGAAAGTGGGGTGAATGGAGATGGAAAGAGACTGGGCGTGGCGTCGTGAGCACACAATGGAGTAGACAGATGATGCATTCTAGAACTATACCACAGAAACCTACGTAATTTTATTAACCAATGTCACCCGGATAGAGTCAATTAACAGAGAGAGAGAGAGAGAGAGAGAGAGAGAGAGAGAGAGAGAGAGAGGACAACCTGCCCGCCGAGAATATCAAACTAGAAACACAGAGGGAACTTGAAAGCCGCGGTCGGTCGCTGGGTCGCACCACGAGCAGCCACCTCTCTCCAGACTTCGTTTCACCTGAGAGAATAGAGTCTCCCTTTGGGCCAGTGTTGCCGAGTTTTCCGGTGCCCACGCAGCAGACACAGCCCCTCTGGGTGAGGATGGCCGCCAACAGAGACGACTGCGGCTTTGAAACGGGGTCCCCTTCTGTGAGGCGATGCCAGGCCCCGGTGCCGGGTGCCAAGAGGCAGAGCGCGCTGGACCCGTCTGTGAGGCCGGCCGGCGTGCCTGGCAGAGCGCGGGGAAAGGACCGTGCTGATGGCCGGCCGGGAGGAGGCTGGCCTGGCTTAGCTGATGAGAGTAAGTGGGCGGCAGCTGTCATACAGGACGTGCAGGCAGTCTCTGACCTGGGAAGTCGCATCTGTGAATCTGTCCTCGGAAAGCATCGCTGCGGGCGTAACGTGATCAGCGTGAGAGTGCTCACCGCAGCACGGCTTGGAGGAGCAAACACCGGAAGCGATCCTGTTCCCAGCCGCAGGTGCACCGTGGAATCGATAGTGGTGGAGGTCTGTGCCACCCAGCGAGGTAGCCACTGGCCATGTGTGGCTCCTCTGCATCTGGAAAGGTGGCCGGTCTGAAGGAAGGTATGCTGTGAGGGGAAAACACACGCTGGGCTTCAGACATTTCATATTTAAATAAAATGTACACTCTCCTCTTATCATGTGTTGTTTGTATGTTGAAAGGGTCATATTTTGGATCTATTGGGTTAAGTCAAATATGTTATTTAGCCAAGACCGGTTTGGCTCAGTGATAGAGGGTCGGCCTGCTGACTGAAAGGTCCCAGGTTCGATTCCGGTCAAGGCCATGTGCCTTGGTTGCAGGCACATCCCCCGTGCAGAGTATACAGGAGGCAGTTGATCGATGTCTCTCTCATTGATGTTTCTAGCTCTCTGTCCCTCTCCCTTCCTCTCTGTAAAAAATCAATAAAATGTATTTTAAAAATATGTTATTAAAACGCATGTCACTTGTTTCATTTTCTCTTTTTCAGTGTGGCCACCGGAAAACGGGTCATTGCAAGGAGGGCTCGCATGACATCTCTGTTGGGCAGTGTCCTTTGGAGCACAGCCCGCAGGTGTAAGGCGGTCTGAGCACAGCGCACGGCTAAGCTGTGAAAGAACTGGTACGACTGGCACAGTCGGCGATCCCAGGTTTGGAGAAGAAACCCCGTGAGCACTGTGTGTGTGGACAGGATCCCCAGAGGCATACGAAGCCACCACAGGGACTGAGCATGGGTCTTGCCCTTTATTTTTCACACTCTGTTACTGTTACTTTATTTCTCACACTCTGTTACTATTACTTTATTTATTTATTTATTTATTTATTTATTTATTTTTAAATGTTTTTATTGATTTTTCACAGAGAGGAAGGGAGAGGGATAGAAAGTCAGAAACATCCATGAGAGAGAGACATCCATCAGCCGCCTCCTGCATGCCCGCCCCCTACTGGAGTTGTGTCCGCAAGCAAGGTACATGCCCCGACCGGAATCGAACCCGGGCCGACGCTCTATCCACTGAGCCAAACCAGTCTCGTCTATTATTTTATTTTTCACACTCTGTTACTGTTATTTTATTTTTCACACCCTGTTACTATTATTTTATTTTTCACACCCTGTTACTATTATTTTATTTCTCACACTCTGTTACTATTATTTTATTTTTCACACTCTGTTACTATTATTTTACTGTTCACACACTGTTACTGTTACTTTATTTCTCACACTCTGTTACTATTAATTTATTTCTCACACTCTGTTACCGTTATTTTATTTCTCACACTCTGTTACTATTACTTTATTTCTCACACTCTGTTACTGTTACTTTATTTCTCACACTCTGTTACCGTTTAACGTTAATTTCTTCTGGAAGCGATGCCATGTTTCCTGGGGAAGATCGAGGAGTGACAGCAGCAAAGGAGCCGCGGCCACAGCTTGGCGGGGGCCTGTGTGCCTGAGACCAGGCCTCTGAGAGGTGCCGAGGGGCGACCCTGGAGGAACCTGCGGAAAAGCCACGAGGGACGAGGGGGCAGCCCCGGGCAGCGACTCACAGGAGACGCCCGCCACCATCCTGACGCCTCCCCGGCAGCCTGGCCAATGGCCCCCGGCCCCACGTCCCTGCCTCCCGCCCGAGGCTGGAAGCCTCCACCAAACCCCGAGGGGACAGGAGACGTGGAGGCCCAGGCACTGCTGCTCCCTGACCTGCATGCGTTCGCCCTCCACTGCTCTCGGCGAAGACTGGTTGGTCAGTAACAGGCGCCCACCTCCAGCAGCTTTGCAGGAACGGCGTTGCGGGGTCTTTGCTCTCCGCCGTCTCCCCAGCTCCTTCATTAAGCGGAGGCTTACCCAGGACTGCCTGCCTGCCCCGGCCAGGCTTTCCGAGGCCCCCGGGCCTTGCCGCCTGTGCCTCCCAGCCTCCCCCGGTCCATCCAGAAGCCCTGGCCATCCCCTGGCCGGGTAAGCGTTGCCACGGAGCCCTCAGAGCCACAGCCCTAAGGTAGTGGGGGAGGGCTCAGGAGGGTGGAGGTGGGCTGGGCGACCGCAGAGTGCTCTGTCTCGGTGGGATTTCTGTTGTCGCTCACTTCGCTCATTCTTTCGTTTCCACGTGCCAAGGTGAAGAGCGTGGCTCCTGCGTTAACGTGAGCAGAGAAGTCGCCGGCCACCTGCCCTCAGGCCTGGTCTGGCTGTGTGAGGGTCTGCCGTGTCCCCAGGTGCGCAGGTGAGACCCGTCCTGACGCCTGGGGAGCCCACCGGGAGGTCTGCCCGTTCTTGAAATCTACCCTGCCCGAAGCTCTCTCCCCCTTCCTCCTCCTCCTCCTCCTGTTCCTCCTCTTCTTCCTCCTCCTTCTCTCCTCCTCTTTCTTCTCTTCCTCTCCCTCCTCCTCCTCCTTCTCTTCCTTTTCCTCCTCCTCTTCCTCCTCTTTCTCCTCCTCCTCCTCCTCTTCTTTTTCCTCCTTCTCCCCCTCTTCTTTTCCTCTCTCTTCTTTCTCCTCTTCCTCCTTCTCTTCTTCCTCCTTCT
>PVJN01049707.1:0-15121 GCA_004026805.1 Lasiurus borealis
ACTGCCCCCGCCCTCCGCTGGCCTGATTACCCCCAACGGCCTCCCTCACTGGCCAGATCACACACAACTGCCGTCCCATCCTGGCTGGATCACCCACAACTGCCCTCCCCCTTGGTCTCTAGCCGCCTCTACCTCAGCCCCACCACCATGGCTTTGTCCAGAAGAATGTCCGGAAGGTCTCCCAGTCTAATGAGCATATTACCCTTTTGTTAGTATAGATGTGTTAGGAAGCCATCAGAAGGTTTTGAATAACTACATTTGTTTTGGATTTAAGATTACAGCTTTATAAAGTATTTTTTTGTTTTTGTCCAAAATTTTGGAGATTTTTCTATATTTGATTAGGGATTAGAGATGTCAGAATAAAAATGAAAGTGTAGTGGCATATAAAGGAAATGTAACTATGTGCATTATGTTACCAGAATTAGATAACATAAACATTCACACATTTGATTAGTTTAAGAAAAATGTTTATCAAAACTCAAAACCATTTTTTAAAAAATGCTCCTACTTTTCATTTTTCCTATTAACCTATATTCTCTTATGATCTTATGATTTTTCTTTAGCTTGTTGATGTGTGGGATTACAATAATCAGTTTATGGTTGAACTATAAATCCCACTGATTATGGTATATAATTCTTTTTATACATTGTTGTATTTGATTTGCTAATATCTTTAAGGATATTTTCATCTATGTTCATGAGAGATACTAGTATTTTTAATAATTTTTCCGATGTTTTTTTTTTTTAATACATTTTATTGATTTTTTACAGAGAGGAAGGGAGAGGGATAGAGTCAGAAACATCAATGAGAGAGAGACATTGATCAGCCACCTCCTGCACACCCCCTACTGAGGATATGCCCACAACCAAGATACATGCCCTTGACTGGAATCGAACCCAGGACCTTTCAGTCCCCAGGCTGATGCTCTATCCAGTGAGCCAAACCGGTTCAGGCCCGATGTTTTCTTTGACCCATGTGTTATTTAGTACCATGTTGTTTAATCTCAAACTATTTGGGGATTTCTCAGCTATCTTTGTGTTACTGCTTTCTAGTTTAATCTTGTATGAATTCTATTCTTTTATATTTAAGGTATTTTTTTATGGCTCAGAATGTGGTCTCTCTCAGCAAATGTTGCATGTAAGCTTGAGAAATTGTATTTTGTTGTTGGATGAATCCTATCTAATAAAGAGTGAATATGCTAGTTGACTGTCACACCCTCACAAAGTGATGGTGCCTATAGCCAATAAGGAGGGAATATGCTAATTGACTGCCATACCCTCAAAGATGGCAGCACCCACAGCCACAAGATGGCAGTGCCCAGTCCCCTCAGCCCAGATGGGGCAGCAAGGGCCAGGCCTGCCTCCGGGCGGGTCTGGCCACTCTGCACACCTGACTCTGGAGTCCCCCAGTCTTCTCAGCCCCCCTTGCAGCTCAGGGCTGTCTCGAAGCACAGGCAAGCCTCGATGGCAGCTGCCCAGCCACCCATGGCCTCCCGAGGCTCAGGTAACTGGGGCTGGCTGAGGCTTGTGCTGCCGGCAGTGGCAACAGCAGTGGTGTGATGGGCATGGCCTTCCCCTGATCGCTGGCTCATCTCCCATCCCTGAGGGCTCCTGGACTGTGAGTGGGGGCAGGCTGGACTGAGGGACCTGCCTTCCCCCACCCCCACCTTGCATCCCCAGTGCATGAATTTTCATGTACCGGGCCTTTAGTTAGTCTGTAAGTGTCAATTATGTCCTGTTGATGCATCCTTTTATTTCAAACACTCTGTTTTTTCCAGGCTGACACTCTGATCCAGACCAGTTAGGGCGAGATTTTATTTTTTTTTTTAAATTAAAAAACTTGAAATATTCATTTAAATAAATAAGACTTTGACGTTTGAACTGCTTATGAACCTGAGAGCTGGAATCAACTTTAAAGGGTTTTTTTAGTAGTCTCCTTTTAACAGCAATAATAATAGCTACGTTTATCACCATGTGTTTCTAGGGGTAACTGTCTGCATTTCCTTTTAGGCAGGAAGCTATGTTCGTGATGATGCAGTCCCCAACTTGATCCAGTTAATAACCAATAGTGTGGAGATGCATGCCTATACTGTCCAGCGCTTATACAAAGCAATTCTCGGTGATTATTCTCAAGTAAGTACTTCTTTTTTCTGCTTGGGAGGAAATTACACTTTATTTTCCTTGTATGTTCTTATTACTAACACTCCAGATGTACCTCAGTTCTGACCTTTGTGATTAGATGACCTTTGATTTGCATTAATATTTATAAAAGGGTTAAAATCTTTGACACACAGTTGACTTTCTTTTGACAGCAACCTTTGGTACAAGTAGCTGCATGGTGTATAGGTGAATATGGAGATCTTCTCATATCTGGCCAATGTGAAGAGGAAGAGCCTATTCAGGTACCCCTTGTTCCTCTTGGTCAAAGATGGGGGGAAAAGTGGTTTGGGACATAAGCAGGCAGTGTTTAGTCAGGAGTTGTGGTTGATTCCTTGAAAACCTTTTAAAGAAATAATACTGGAATTATATTGGGGAAACTTGTCAGTTTTTGAAGTAGAACTTATTGAGCCATTTTGAAACTTTAAAATCCTCCTTAGGATCCACTCTCCACTTTGTCAGGGGGAATTGCATTGTTTCTCTTATTCTCTGGTTGATTTAAACAAGAAGAAATGAGACCTATAACCCATTTGCTCAGTAAAGGACTGGCTTTTAGGAGAAGTTGTGGCAACAATACTTGAACTCAATGTAACTTTTTTCCCTTCCTCTACTTCTGCCTCTTGCAGCTAAATATGCCTCTCAGCCCCCAATGGGTATTTTCCACTTTTTTTTTAAACATACCTTCCACCTGCTTCTGGTTGATGGATCAGTTTGGATAGTTATCCTGGCAAAAGAACAGATTGTGTTAGAAGCTTTGGTAGTGATGGTAGGATTGTCTTTCTGGTGGCATCCTGTGACTTGATACCAAATTTTGATAATTACTTTTACATTTCATTATACATTGTCTTTTTTTTTCTTTTTTTTTTTTCTCTTCAGGTAACAGAAGATGAAGTGTTGGATATTTTAGAAAGTGTCTTAATCTCTAATATGTCTGCCTCTGTGACACGAGGTTATGCCCTCACTGCCATTATGAAGCTTTCTACTCGATTCACCTGTACTGTAAAGTGAGTATAGAGAAAAAGTAGGGTGAACAGGTTGTTTTGTAACCTTTAAAACATTTTATAATAGAAAATTTCAAGCAAAGGCAAAAGTAGAGAGAATAATAAAATGATTTGCAAATACCTATTACACCACAGTAACAATCTCATTTCGTGGTTAATTCTTACTTCATCTCTACTTTGCACACCCCATCATAGATTATTTTGAACTTGTGATGTTTTTAAAATCAGATTTCTAATGCCCATTTTCATTTATAACTGTAACTTGATCTCAAATTGAGAAGTTATTTCCCTGTATAAAGTTTCTGTTTTATTGTAATCTTTTGAGATGTCTGGATAGGAAGAAAATCATGAGGCTTGTGGTATTTAAGTCTTTATATTCTGCTGTTTACTATTTTGTTTTGTTCTTTAGTTTTTAAAAAAATATTTTTATTGATTTTGGAGAGGAAGAGAGAGGAAGAGAGATGATGATGTTGAGGTATATATGTGCATTTTTTGTTTGTTTGTTAAGAGTAGCATTATTTTTAATGAATTTTAGCCCAGAATACAAAACAAGGTGCTAGCTGTGGCCTCAGTGTTAGTACAGTTGTAAACAAAAGGCTTTCCTTCCCTCTTAAAGGCAAGTTACAAAAGGGTATCAGACAGCTGGGATGAGACATTTCAGGCTATTTCTGAAAAACTATAACCTCTCTATCCTACCCCCACCCAAAAGGAATTCAAATTCTGGGCCTTTGTTGATCCAAGGGATTGTGTGAGAGAATTTCTCTTTTGAGACTTTTTGGGTGTAGGGGTCACTTTTCTTGGTTTTGTTGTTGATTCTGTTGAAAGTCTGGTTCCTGGATGAGTAAGGAAGCCAGTGTGGTTCTTATGACTTCTTAGGAACTTTGTGACGGTTTTCACTTCAGTAAATGTTGTGTATATGTTGGATGAATGAAGATGAAGGAAAGATGTTTTGTTTTTGAAAGATTATGCAAAATAAGAAAAGGTATTTCAAAATTTTAACCAGAAAACTCTGGTTTAAACATTATTCTGTCTGCTTGTTGATGAACTTTCTTTTGGGTATTTGAATTCATTTGTCATTTTATCCCAAAGCCGAATAAAGAAAGTGGTTTCCATCTATGGAAGCAGCATTGATGTGGAACTCCAGCAGAGGGCAGTAGAATATAATGCACTTTTTAAGAAATATGACCATATGAGGTAAGTAAAAGAAACTAAGCAATGCATGTGCCTCTTAGCATCCCAAACTGATTGTCCTAATCCATAAAGGGGACTCATCCCTCATGTCTTATTAACTGTTCAGTTCTAATTGTTTGACTGCTTCTGTTTATTCATTTCTTATTCTGCCTAATTTCTAAAGAAGTTAACTGGCCTTTCATTCCTTTCCTCCCCTTTCTTTTGATACAGAAAGTTAGCTTCGTCTTCCATTTTATTTGGTTTAAGAAGTAAGAGCTCTATTTTCCTCTAGAGAATCTCATCAGATATTACTATGAACATTTTGGTGTCATCTCCCACTGCCCCCTTCTCTTATACACTGTTTTTATTGGGACCTGTTAATATCTATTGATTTATCTTGCTTTCATTCCAACTTATTTACCTGTAGAAATCTCAATTTCTTGGGATTTAGGTGGACAGTTTGTCCATTCAATGTATCTTGCCTGCCCTCAATCCAGCTAGGAATTTAGGTCCTGTATCCTTATAATCCACCTTCTATTTTAATGTATATGTTGGGTGCGTAGGGGAGATGGCTTTTCATGTTTGGCCCCAAAGTAGTTACAGTGATTATTTTGGGTAGGGAATCTAGATTAATTGCCTGGAATTTAACCACTTAAAATATTTTTTCAGGTCTGCCTTGCTTGAGAGAATGCCTGTCATGGAAAAAGTGACCACGAATGGTCCTACAGAGATTGTGCAGACAAATGGAGAGACAGAACCAGCTCCGCTAGAGACCAAACCACCACCCTCTGGGCCACAGCCTAGCAGCCAGGTAGCTTTCACTGGCTTCTCTGGGGACACTGATGATCAATAGTTCCTTGTAATCTCTTAGCTGATTCCCTTCAGTATTCCTAGATTGACTGATGATTCTCTTATTTTTAAGTATTGAAAGAGCTTTGCATTAGAAGTAGACTAGGCAAATGACTAATAAATTGAGATATTATTTTCTTGTTTAGGCCAATGATTTATTGGATTTGTTGGGAGGAAATGACATAACACCTGTTATTCCAACTGTACCTACAAGCAAACCAGCTTCTGCTGGTGGAGAGCTTCTTGATTTGCTGGGAGACATCAACCTTACAGGTGAGGCCTGAGTGGAATTATTTAATGCAGAGATAGGGATAAGGGTTTGGGGGAAAACTACGCTGAACATGGACTTCCTAGCACATCAATCAGTTGAAGATGGGCGAAACTAAGTCAGAAGCAAGATTAGAATCTTCACAATACGAGACTAGGGATTCCTTAAAGTCCATTAAAAAAATTTTTTTTTTAAATTTGGGGAGTATTTTAAAATTTTCAGGCTGGGAAAATAAAACCCAAGTCACCTTTGCTTTTAATTAGTGTCCAAAAACATCACTTTCTCTAGGTTTCTTTCTACTCATGGTTAGTTTTTTAAGAGCTCCCTTCTTCCCTATTATTAAAGCAACTAGTGTACGGGTGGGGTCCCCCAACCTGTCTAGCGATTGGAGCTGATCAGGCCACCTCACCCAGTCCCATTCGGGGCTGGTGGCCAGGGAGGGAGTGCTGGAAGGCTCTAGGGCATGTCTGACTCCATCTCACCCAGTCCCGATTGACCTGACGCAGCAGCAAGCTAACCTACCCAGTTGGAGCATCTGCCCCCTGGTGGTCAGTGCACATCATAGAGATCAGTTGGTCAATTGCTTGGTTGGACACTTAACATATTAGGATTTTATATGTATAGATTGTCGCTCACGGCCTGGAATGTTTGGCAAGCACTTTCCCTCCAGCCCCTGGTCTTGGAGACCTCATATCCTTCTAAGGCCCTGCTTACCCTCTTCAGCTGCTGCACGAAGTATATTGCATTGTGTGCATGGAACCCTTTGCAGACTCCATGGGTGTGTCTTTACTTCTTGCAGTTCCAATTGCCCAACATAAGGAGAGATACTCTCATTATTAGATAACACCATCGTGGTAAGACCCCTGCTCAGCCTTCTGTAGTGGTTTTAAATAGGCCGTGGGTCACCCCAGATGGTTTGGCTCAGTGGATAGAGCCACAGCCTGCAGACTGAAGGATTCTGCCTTCGATTTCAGTTAAAGGCACATTCCTGGGTTTTGGGCTCAATCCCCAATAGGGGGCGTGTGGGAGACAGCAGATTGATTCTCATCATTGATGTTTCTATCTCTCCCTCTGCTTTCCTGTCTGAAATCAATAAAAATATATTAACAAAAGTAAAATAGGCCATGAATCAAACGTCACTGCTCTCTATCCATCCAGTCCCCTCATTCCCCACACTTCCCACACACACTCTGCTGGGGTCTGTAGAATGGGGTCAGGATTTCTACTTCAATCAAGGGCGATGCTTCTGCACAGTCCTCCCTTCCTAGTCCATCTCTGTCCCCAGTCCTGAGGGGTCTTACCTCCCATTTACCTTGGGGGACCTGCTCTGCCCCCTCCTCCTGTGACCTATCTGCAGTCTCCAGTGTGCGTCATTGGTCGAGAGGTTGAACTCCCATCAGAACTCTGGGTGAGGGGACAATTTACATATTAGGCTTTTATTATATAGAATGGAAAGAGGAAATCATTAATAATTATATTATTCAGCCCTCACCGGTTTGGCTCAGTGGATAGAGCATCAGCCTGCAGACTGAAGGGTCCCAGGTTCCCTTGCGGTTAAGGCAGTGGTCAGCAAACCACGGCTCATGAGCCGCGTTTTGCCACTCTGTTGCCTAATGAGTTTGCCACCACTGTCTTGTGCTACCCTCTACCTCTTTGCACACAATATGTCACAATTGCCTAATCCCCACAGCTTCCAACTACATGGTAACATTTAGTCTAGTCCAGTGGTCGGCAAACTCATTAGTCAACAGAGCAGCAAAACTCGGCTTGCGAACCTCATGTGGCTCGTGAACTGCAGTTTGCCAACCACTGGGTTAAGGGCTTGTACCTTGGTTGTGGGCACATCCCCAGTAGGGAGTGTACAGGAGGCAGCTGAATTGATGTTTCTCATCGATGTTTCTAACTCTATCAGTTGCCCTCTCCCTTCCTCTCTAAAAAATCAATAACACATATATTAAACAAATTATTATTAAAATACAACTTTCATTTGGGAATTTTTTTCTTATTTTTTTGTTTTAGTAGTAGACATTTATAGTTGATGTGTTCAGTGATGTTATGAATCCCTAAGTCTAAGAGTATCAGTGTAGTATATAGTTTTATGGCTTTACATGACTTCTTTAAAAGTATAATGGAGAGTTATACTTTAACCTCAAGTAGAAACTGGCCATGGAATAAGGATGTTGGATGATCCTATAGACTGCCTATTACAGGCTAAATTATTTTTTTCTAACACAGCAGCCTCCTGGAGCTTATATATGTGTCTTAAAATTTTGTTTTATTATTTTTTAAGTGTTTTTATTGATTTTTTAGAGAGAGGAAGGGAGCGGGAGAGAGAGCAGGCCCTCTACAGGGAATGGAGCCTGAAACCTGGGCATGTGCCCTGACCAGGAATCAAACCCATTACCTTTACATTCATGAGTTGACATTCAACCACTGAGCACACTGGCTGGGGTCTTAACAAAATTTTAAACTGTTATTTCTTATGTACTTTTGAGATCCTCAAATGCCAAATCTATACTGGAATATGGAAAAGTAAAAATAGTCCCATAGTTTAAACATAGTGTATAGGTGATATGGTTTATTTGTTAACATATTAGCATTACCATAATAGTATATATTTCATCAAGAACTTTGTACCATTATTTATTCAAATTCCTTACTATTGTTTGTTTCCATATTTTTCTTAAAACTAATGCTTCAACATTATAGTTATATAAATTTGTCCTTATTTTTTATTACTTTCTTTGACTAAGTTAGTCTTTCTGAATCTGTTTAAAATAAAGATGACAGCCCTAACTGGTTTGGTTCAGTGGATAGAGCATCATCCTGAGGACTGAAGAGTCCCAGGTTCGATTCCAGTCAAGGGCATGTACTATGGTTGCAGGCACATCCCCACTGGGAGTATTTATGAGGAATGGTGACTTATTCAATGCATGTATGACTCATAGGAGGCACATGATAAATGTCATTTACGTTAACCTCCATGTATATTGCGACCAGTTTTGCTATATAATCATAAATATTGTGTACTATCATTTTTTAATGATACATTAAAGATTGGCCCTATTGGTTTTTTTGTTTTTGTTTTATATATTTTATTTATTTTTCACAGAGAGGAAGGGAAAGGGACAGAAAGCCAGAAACATTGATGAGAGAGAGACATTGATCAGTCGCCTCCTGCATGCCCCCCACTGGGGATGTGCCCGCAACCAATGTACATGCCCTTGACTGGAATCGAACCTGGGACCTTTCAGTCTCCAGGTCGACGCTCTATCCATTGAGCCAAACCGGTGCCAGCTATTTTGTTAATTTCAAGTTTTTCAATCACAGGGAATGTTTCATACATATCAACATTTTTGCATTATACATGAATTTTATTTTTCCATATTCCTTTTGAGTCCTTAACTCATTTATTATGGAGTCTTAATATTTTGTTTTCTTTTGTTCTTACTTTGTTGTTTTCCCAGTGTTATATGAGAAAGCAAAATGATAATGTGTCAAAAAGCCTAGATTTTCCTTTTTTAATTCATAATGTGTTTTAAATACATTTTCCCATTTTTGAGTTATAGATTCTTTAATCCATTATTACTTATATCCTAATGCACAGTAATATAAATCAGTGGAAATCTGTAAATAAATTTAGTGTGTGCTCTTAGAGGAATTGGTACAGTAAGTTTCTGTGGTTTCCCCAATAGGTAGTATGAAAGGTACTACCTATTGTATCTTTGGAAGAGAAAAAAGCTAAAATTTAAGGGACTTAGGGACCGATATGTGATCTATATATTTTGGTAGCCTCTAATTTTCCATGGGAACACGTTTTAAAATTGTTTTGAAAATGGTAATTGTGGGAAAGTTAGTAGATTAGATTTATGTAAACTTTGAGAACCATATGAATATTTCTTTGTATACTTCGTAGGCAACCTGCTTGACTGCATGTTCTGCAGTGTCATATCTGTTTTTAACTTCTTGTGCTTTGCTTAGTCATCTGTTTTTCTACCTTCCTTGTTAATTTTTAGCATACTTGTTGTTTTTTCCCTTAGTATAGTTAGGTATTTTTTAAAAGGATATTTCACTCTTTATTTTTTAATTTTGTTATTGGTATATTTTCAGTTAATTTTATAAGTAATTTGAAATCTGTTTACATATAAAATGCATTCTCTTTATTTTGCAGAATTTTCTTATACCTCTTCTTAGAATTCTGATTTCTCTCAGTTCATGGCCATATTCTCTCATTTGCCCTCAGTTGTATGATCCTCCTTGTTCTTATGGAAGGATCAAATAAAAATGGTAATCTGGTAATCCCACCCCCCTCCTTCATACCACTCCTCCCAGGGTGTGTGTGTGTTAAATTTTTATTATGCAATATTTAACATCTGTAAAATTCAGTAAATGCCTTGGTCTACTGAACTTGTAAAATAAAATACTGCTATGAAAGTTGACATTCCCTTTGTATCTCCTCCTCGATTCCTTCTCTCTTGGTCCCAGAGGTCACTATGTCTATCCTGAAGTAGTGTTTAGCTTTGGTGTTTACGATTTCTGTATATTTCTTTATAATATGTGTAATATTGTTTTGCCAGTTTTTACCTTTATAGAAATGATATCCAATTGAATGTTGCTTTGCACCTTGCTTTTTGCTGAACATTGTATTTGTGAGAACAATCTGTGAATAATTCATGTTAAATGTACAATTGACCCTTGGACAATGTGGGTTTGAACTGCATTGGCCCACTTATAAGTGGATTCTTTTGAATTGGCCCATGCGGTTGATCCTCACAGTTCAAACTCGAGTTGTCCAAAGGTCAACTCCTTCGTTGGGAATCCTCATGTGTGCACGGAATGGTAGTGTTCCTAACCTCCATGTTATTCAGGGGTGAACTGCACTTCTAGTGCATTCACAGTTTTACTATTGTGTGTGTGTATGTTTACTTTTATCAGTGTACCACAATTTACTTGCCCATTATCTTGATGATGGATGTTTGGTTGTATCCAGTATTTCACTGTTAGAAACTATCTTGCTATGCACACTTTTATACAAGTTTCCCTGTGTACATAAGTAAGAATTTGTGAAACAGGCACTGGTTCTCAATGGGGAGATTTTGCCTTAATTAAGATTGGGCTTAATGGATATTTTCAGTTGTCACACTGCAGGACGTTACTGTCATTTAATGAGTAGAAGCCAGGAGTGCTGATAAACACACTACAATAAACAAGGCAGCCTACCGCGACAAAGAATCATCTAGCTTAAAATGTTATGAGTTTTGAGGTTGAGGAACTTTAGATCTATACTCATGTTCAGCTCTATTGTTGCTAAATTGTCTCTAGTTTGGTTGTGCCAGTGTATATCCCTATGACAGGTTACAAGTCCCCATTGCTACACATTCTTACTAGTACTTGGTATTATCACATTGAAATTTTCACCACTGTACTGGATGTGAAGTAGTATCTCAATATGGCTTTAAATTCCATTTCCTAGGTACTAAGCATCTTTTTTAATAAGATGTTCCTATCTTATCACTTTTAAATAGGGTTATTTTTTTCTTATTGACTTGTAGGAAGATATTTATAGTTCTGAATACTTATCCACTTGTTGTCTTATAGCAGCATTTTCTCCTGCCTGTGGTGTCTCTTTTTTTATATAGTATTTTCTAATGAACAGACATTACTCATTTTAAAGTGTTTGAATTTTAAGTTCTTTTTACTTATGGTTTATGCATTATGCATCCTATTTAAGGAATTTTTCTCTTAACCTGAGGTCATAATATTTTTCTCCTGTATGTTCTTGATGAGTGTTGTTATGCTGGGTAATATTGACTTAAGGTTGGACTGTTTCCTATAGGTGCTCCAACTGCTGCTCCTGCCCCTGCCTCAGCCCCACAGATATCCCAGCCCCCTTTCTTGCTGGATGGGCTTTCATCACAACCTCTCTTCAACGACATCACTACAGGTACAATTACCGATGTTATTAAAGTTATTGAAGAAAGTAAATACTACTTTATAAGTATTAGGCTGACTACAATTAGGCTAAACTTCCTGTACTTTCCCAGGCATCCCCTCCATCACAGCATACAGTAAGAATGGTTTGAAGATAGAATTCACCTTTGAACGGTCAAACACCAACCCCAGTGTCACGGTGATAACGATACAGGCCTCTAACAGCACGGAGCTGGACATGACGGACTTTGTTTTCCAGGCTGCGGTACCAAAGGTACTACAATGTCTTTCTTCTTTGCCTTTTTCTTTTGAATAAAGATTGGCTTAATTTTTTAAAAACTCACTTGGGCCCTAACCGATCTGGCTCAGTAGATAGTGTGTCAGCCTGTGGACTAAAGGGTCCTGGGTTCTATTCTGGTCAAGAGCATGTACCTTGGTTTTGGGCTCTATCCCCAGTAGGGGGCGTGCATGAGGCAGCTGATTGATGTTTCTCTCATCGATGTTTCTAACTCTATCCCTCTCCCTTCCTCTCTGTAAAAATCAATAAAATGTATTTTAAATAAATAAATAAACGAAATCTCATTTGGTAAGAGATACATTTTAATGTTTATAGATTAAACTACATTGGAAGATTTAGCCCAAACTATATAATTATTATGGTTTATTCAAGCATGGCATTTTAATACTTTTTACCTGGTCATAAATATTCTTAAGTTAGTATTAATAGGAAAAAGAAAAGACATTCTAATAGAAGTGAGATCAGAGTTCTGTAAAGTGGTCTGTTAATGTTTGGTAATACAGTGGTAAAGGCCTAAAAGACACAAATTATAACACAGAATTAAAGTTAATTAAGATGAGAGATTTTATCTATTCTCTTGTAGAGAATTAAAAGTTCTCATATCGATATAGAAGCGAGAAAAACTTTCCTCCTTCATTAATATTTAGTTTACTATTGATATTTTGACTGCTTGTTTTGTAAGTGTAAGCTTTGTTTAAACCAAATCTAGGTTTAAGGAGCGTTTATGTTCATGTTTGAATAGTAAAGTTTTTTTCCCTAAAAAAATTGTTTTTCAACGGTAGTTAACATTTGACATTATATTAATTTCAGATGTACTGCATAGTGGTTAGACATACAGTTTACAAAGTGATTTCCCACATTAGTTTGGCATCAGATGTATTTATTACAATATTATTGACTATTCCCTCTGCTGTACTTTATATCCCCATGACTGTTTTGTAACTGCCAATTTATACTTAGAAAAGTTTGAATGAAGAAGAGTTTAGAATGAGGATTGGGCAGAAATTTTCTGTAGTAGATGAAGATAGTATTTTAGACTCTATGCTCCCTGTTGCATTTACTCATTTCTGCTGTCATAGTGCAAAAACAGCCACAGACAGTAAGTGAAGGAGTGTAGCTCTGTCCCAATAAAACATTATTTACAGAAACAGGTGTCAGTTCATTCTTGGCCATGGGCCATAGTTTGCCACTGCTGATTTAGACTAATCTAATTTTTGCAGTGACATATGAAGGAAATATGACATTCAGACCACACATTTTAGAAATTTAAGTCCTTTTATTTGTAGTTACAGCTGATTTTGCAGTGTTCATTTACTTTTTTTTAGGAGCCAGAATATTGTCGATATTTTAGAAGCAGTAAAGTGGTTTCAATACTAGTTGTAAATTTCTTAACCTCTGTGCCTCAGTTTCTTCATTTGCAAAGAAAGGTGGTGTTAAGGATTATACTTCAAGAAGAATAAATGAGTTTCATGTTTTAAGTACTTTCCATGTGTTCAGTGCTCAGTAACTTTAGGGTTTTATATTTGTCAGTTTAGTCTGCTGTTCTAGCAACATATCATCTCTGCTTTTAAAACATTGTCTTGCCGAGACCGGTTTGGCTCAGTGGATAGAGCATCAGCCTGCGGACTGAAAGGTCCCAGGTTCGATTCTGGTCGGGGGCATGTACCTTGCTTGGGGGCACATTTCCAGTGTGGGGTGTGCAGGAGGCGGCTAATCAATCTCTCTCTCTCATGGATGTTTCTGGCTTTCTATCCCTCTCCCTTCCTCTCTGTGAAAAATCAATAAAATATATTAAAAAAAAACAACAAAAAACAAAACAAACAAACAAAAAAACCCATTGTCTTATTCTTGGTGCTATACTGTACTATGCCTATTTGCATAACAATGATATATCTTAGATTTCAAACTCATACATAATACATAGATTCTATGACTAATTTTTACTTTTTATTATCTCTGAGATTGAGGTACATTTTAAAATTCATATCTTGGCATAGTTTAATTGACAGCGTGTTGTTTTTTTCCTCAGTGATATATAAAATAATAGTGTGAATTATAATTGATGGTATCTTATATTTAATTAAATAAATATAAATAAGTGAATAATATTTTAGCTTATATCATTTATCTTGACAATAGAATTATGAATATGACCCAAAATAATAAACCCTGAGTATTGAGATTAAATCTCTACTCTTAAAATTTTTGGCTTCAGAGAAGACTGGGTAGACTTCCTACTCTCCCTCCTCCCCTTTTTCTCTTTCCTCATCCATTCTCTTTTTTTCACTTCTCTCTCTTTCCCTTTCTTTCCCTCTCTCTACTCCCTCCGTAATATTTTAGAAGACTGAATTTTCAGAAAAGATATTTTAAAATTCTATGGTTTACTTGTGTTGCTCATAGCACTTCCACCTTTGTTACCTGTAAACAAACAAAACCCACCAGCATGCAACAGATGGCTTTGGTTTTCCGGGTCTTTTGCTCTGTGGACTAGTTCTGCATGTGATTTTTCTGGTAGGACCTTGTGTGCCCAGTGGAGCAATCCATTAACAAATTGGCTCTGCTGCTTTTCCTTCACCTCTGTCACATAGGGGTAGGCCTTGACAGAGTCCAATTTTGCTTTAGAAAGGAAAAGTTCAAGTCTCCGCATCCCAGCCTGTAGTTAGTGACTGCTATGCTGGTTTGTTATTTTTAGAAAGCTTTTTTTTTTCCCATTTCTTTTTAGCTTTTTTAGCCATAGACACCTGTTTTTAACCTGAATAGTTCATCAGTTATTGTTAAGTGAGGTTGCCAGGACAGGAATTGGTCACTTTTGAAAACTAGTAGGATAAGGTTCCTTCTGCCAGAAAGGGGAGGAAGAAGGGCTCATTGCTAGTTTTCATGATCAAAGACTTCCTGAAATTTTATAAATACCAGGAAAGCGTAGTCCACCCACATACTATGAACTGTGGATTTCTGGAAAACAAATAGAAAGTAGTAATAAGTAAATCTGTTACTTAAACCATCATTTGGGTGTCCGACTTTAAAAAATATGTTTTTTTTTTTAATTGATTTCAGAGAGGAAGGGAGAGGGAGAGAGATAGGAACATTAGTGATGAGAGAGAATCTTTGATTGGCTGTCTTCTGCACACCTCTTATGGGGATCGACCCCAAAACCTGGGCATGTGCCCTTGACCGGAATTGAACCCAGGACCCTTCAGTCTACAGGCCATTATTGCTCTATTCACTGAGCCAAACCAGCTAGCGCTGATTTTTTTATTTGTCGCTTCCTCTGACATTATATTAAGTGTATTATTCTTTCTGAAGATGCGCTTTGTTCTCCCCAGACATTCCAGCTGCAGCTTCTGTCTCCTAGCAGCAGTGTTGTCCCAGCATTTAATACGGGGACCATCACACAAGTCATTAAAGTTCTGAACCCACAGAAGGTGAGTAGCACATTTGAAGACAATA
>PVJN01049708.1:0-15121 GCA_004026805.1 Lasiurus borealis
CCAACTGCTCTCCCCTGCAGGCCTGAGTCCCCCCAACTGCCCTTCCCTGCAGGCCTAGTTGCCCCCAACTTCCCTCCTCTGCCAGCCTGGTCACCCCTAATTGCCCTCTCCTGCAGGCTTGATCACCCCTAACTGCACTCCCTTGCAGGCCTAGTCCCTCTCTGACCACCCACAACTGCCCTCCCTTGCAGACCTGTTTCCTCCCCTGCTGGCCATCTTGTATCCACATGGGGCAGCCATCTTGTGTTTTGGAGTGATGGTCAATTTGCATATTATTATTTTATTAGGATAACACTTTTGTGTATATATTTCATTTTTTTCATATTTAGCTAAGATTAAGATATTTTCATCCCTATTTTGTATGAGAAAACTGGAATTCAGAAGGCTTAGTCTTTCTCTCAAGATTGTACAGTGGTACTTCGAGATACGAGTTTAATTTGTTCCATAACCTTGAGGCATGGGAAACTATGAGACGCTCCAGTCGCGGTAAACTGGTGGGTCGTGTGCAGTCGGCCGATCCACGCTATTACTCCTATCTCAAATGTTGCTCGTATTTCAAAGCAAAAATCGCTCACTTGATGGCTCGTATCTCAAAAATCTCGTATGTTAGGGCATTCGTATCTCGAGGTACCACTGTACCTAATAAGTAGCAGGGAATTTGCCCTGTATCTTTGAATAAAACATTAAATATTTAGTGTTTTTATTATATTCTATTTATTTATTAAACATGTTTATAAACCTCAATATTATTCTATCTATAGTAGGTTGAAACTCACCATCTAAATTTCTAAAATGCAGTAGTATATTACTTGTAGATTATCACAGTAGTAAAAACGTTCAGATTTCTCCTCTAGATTCGAAAACTGCATTTCTGATTTTATTCTACATTGTTATTACAGAACTTAAGACAGTTAGTGAATTTTTTTATTTGTCCTATTCTTTAGTCTTTTTTTCAAATTTATTGTCTTCCTTTCCTTACTGGTTATATATGATATGGACATTGGAAAAAAGGTGTTTTCCTCTGATTATTTCTAAAAAACTAACACTGGCAGGATTAGCATGTAGTTGGTTCCTGTGTGACAAATACCATGCTGTGGCATAAGAGGATTACATCACTGCTCTCTTCAGATAGTTTCCATTGCATTCCCACTGTAGTTCTTGGTTTTCCGTGGATGGGAAATATTGCTGATAAGAGAAATGCCTATCAGAAAGTCCATTAGTAAAGGATATGTCCAGTCTTAATTGTAATTATAAACTTACTGGAATGGATTTACTGCTTTTAGCTCCCATTGCTTAACTTCACAGTACTATATTAAACAATACACATTTTTTAAAGTAATATTTTATGTTTAACTTAAAGTCTTCCAATATAGAGACCAGACGATGGAAATATAAAATTTATTTCAAACTCCACAGAGATTATGATATGCAATGCATATTCTAAGTTCTCACTGATTATGGTATTGAAAACATGGTATTCTAATTTTGTACCATGTGTTTTTTGCACATATATTTTGGAGAAAATTACGTTGCCAATGTCAACTGCAGTAGATTTTATTTACTTGGAAATGTTACTGCCATCAAGTGGCAAAGAGTGGGTATTTCCAAATTTGACTTAAAATTGTATAACTCATTGAATATGCATATTTTGTGTCTTCCCAAGAAAGTATCTTTTTTTAATAAGTATACAAAATAGATTTGATAGCCCTGGCTGGTTATGATCAGTGGTTAGAGTGGACCAAAGGATTTCAGGTTCCATTCCCAGTCATGGGTAAAAATATGTAGGTTGCAGGTTAAATCCTGACCCTGGGCAGAGTGCGTGTGGGAGGCAAGCAATCCCTGTGTCTCTCACATCAATGTTTCTCTCTCTCCTCCATCTCCCCTCTCCCCTTTCACTCTCTAAAAAAAATCAATGAGGAAAAAAATATCCTCTAGTGATGATTTAAAAAAAAAAAAAAGATATTGTGAATAGTTCAAATTCAACTGCTTATATTGTAAGTTAGTCATTACACCTCCTTTAAAAGCTGTAGTAATAATGAAGGGAGAATTGACTAGTGAATTATTCTCTACAAATGATAGTGTAAATGCTAATAGAATTTATATGTCTTTTGCAAAGCTTCACAAGAGTCTTCAAAACTAAAGAAAGGTCTCCGTGTGTTACTATAATGAGCATTGCTCCTACATTACAACGTGATTTTATTATTGTGAAAATAATCTTTGTTACCAAAGTGAATAAAAATTGGCTGACTGTAAAGCAGTATGAAAATGTATCTTTAAAAAGATTTATATCAGGTAACTGGTAGAACTCCATATAAAGCAATGATATAAAAGCAAATGTTTTGCACAACAGTGTGACTACTTAATGCCACTGAACTGCACACTTAAAAATGGTTGAAATGGTTAAATTTTATGTTAGGTATATTCTACAATAAAAATATATATTTATAGTTCTATGTAATTAGCATTAACAAAAAAGAAAAAGACCCAACAGCAAAATTTACAAATTTGAGAGAGAAGAAAAGAGAGAGAGAGAGAGAGAGAGAGAGAGAGAAAGAGAGAGAGAGAGAGAGAGAGAGACAACTCAGGCTCTGAACAAAATCCTAAATTTATGATCTTAATAAAATTAAATTGAAGTTTAAAAAAAGCAAGTGTATATGATGATCATGAAGTAAAAGCTTATTTTTCCCCTCAATAAACTAAAACTAGAACATCTCTATGCCATTTTTTTGTATTTCATGAATTTGCCACTTTTAGATTTTTATTTTAATTATAAATTACCAGTTTAAAGTTTTTCCCTAGGCAGCAAATGAGATAGGTTTCATTATTCATGCCATTAAAAATGTTTCATCTCTCCTTTCATTAAGGTATCATCAAACTTTTTCTGAAAGAACCAGAAAATGAATAGTTTAGACTTTATAAGCCATAGATCTGTTGTAATTGCCCAGCTCTAGGGTTACAGCACAAAAGCAGCCGTAAACAAATAAGCATGACTGAGATTCAATAAAACTTTATGCATGGGCCCTGAAATTTAATTTCACATAATTTTTTAAAAATATGTTTTTAATTGATTTTTAGAGAGCGGAGAGCAAGGGAGTCATAGAGAAATAAAAACATAAATGCCTCCTGCATGCCTCCTACTGGGTATCAAGCCCACAACCCGGGCAGGTACCCTGATCTAGAATCCAGCTGTGCCTGGAAACAGCCATACTAACTGGGCAATTTCACATAATTTTTACATCTCACCAACTATTATTCTTTGGAATTGTTTTCAACTATTTGAAAATGCAAAACCATTCTTAGCTCATGGCTCCTATAAAAATACTGAAGGTCAGGTATGACCCATGGGCCATAGTTTGCCAACCTGTACTTTTAATATTTTTAAAAAATTATTTTATTTGAATGAGCTGCTAATGAACAATGTAAAACAGTATAGATCTCAGACTGATGGCTATGTGTATAGACAGAAATGGAAAGAACAATCTCTTAAGTTTTTGAAATGTAGTTTTTAATTGCAAATTATTTTGGCCACCAAGAAGAACAATACTTAATCAAGAAGAGTGTATTATTTTTCTGAGAAATATGTGTTGACTGGTCATAGCATTTTGAATATTTGTTTTTAAATACCTATAATCACCCCAAAGGTGTCCTAATTGACTACTAAATGGTATGTACTTTCTAATTTCGGTAAGAGGAAAGTCATTTGTCTGAATTAGCAGTTAATCCAGTTTGTTTTTCAGTATAGTTTTAAAACATTATAAATACATTTGACTGGTTTTCTATGCTATGAAATTAACACCAAAAAAAAAAGAATGTATTACTTATGAAGCCATGTTGTAAAGACCCATAATCAGCTTTTTTACTGGGGCAACAGGCTAACACCCAAATTTCTTTTTTTTTTAAATAGTGAGTTTTCATAACTAAGTTATGTTTTTATAGACATTTTAAAATATAGATATCATATTGGGAGCTAAATATGACTTTTTATGCTTTAAATACATTTTAATGCTTCAGGTGAGTATGCATTGGCAGCAGAACTGTACAGAGAGGTGTTGCGTTCATCTGAGGAACACAAAGGAAAACTGAAAACTGATTCACTCCAAGTAAGTAAAACTAAATAGTTTCAAATCAATATTGTATCTGTCTTTTCACAAAATAATTTTTCTGAATATTTTTGAGATGATGAAGGGTAACAAGTGGACTTTGTCATAATCTTTGGGGATTAAGCTTGAGATCAGTTATTTCAGTAAGCACTCAAGATGATTTGCATATACAGTTCTCCCTCAGTATCCTCAGGGAATTGACCCCAGGAGACACACACACACACACAAATACAAAACACATGCATGCACACCAGTTATACCAAAACCTGCAGATGTTTGAGTCCCTTTTATGTAATGGCATAGTTTTGCATATCACCTGTATTTACATGTAGGTTACCTTGCGATGTGCCTTCACATCAGTTCATTTGTGTAGGTTCAGCATAGTGCTCGGTTCGGTGTGTGGCATATTCAAGTTTTGCATTTTAGAATTTTCTGGGATTGTTTTCTCTTAATATTTTTTATCCATGTTTGGTTGCATGTGCAAATTTGAAATCTGCAGATATGGAGGACTGACTGTACATGCAAGATGAAGAATCACTACTGTTCCATATATTCAGGATGATATTGGCACAAGATTGACTAGCTAAATCTAACCTACATTAGAAAAACAGTTTGAATTATTTGTACCTCAAAGAATGAGGTCAGTTTGATCACTTTTGCATGTGGACATCAACATATTTCTTTGTATGGTTTTCACCAAAAAGTAAAGAAAATGAGTTAAATGGAACTAAGTAATAATAAAAGCTATCCAATGATCTTCTAATTTAATTTTTGGAGGTCTTTGAGGAAGATTTGGATATTTGAATTATAACATTTAAGTATTAAATCTCTTCCCATTCTTGGTTCTGTCCAATGGATTTATATAGGCAAGGCTCTCTAGCAGAATGGTGAATAGTTTAGGCTTGAGTTCCTGCTAAAATTCTTTATCATTCACATTCGAGATTCTGGGACCTACATTTTCACATGTGCTTGAACCAGTAGTAGGAGGTGTGTTTGAGGGGAAGAGAAGAAGAGGGAAGATTAAATACAAGTCTGCTTATATTCTGCATGGATAAGGAGTGCCTAAGGCAGTCCCTGGACCTTAAGCAAATGTGTTTGCCTCTTGGAAGAAGGAGGAAATGCAAAGGTATCATGCTCCTGAATAAAGGAAACCAAAGTACAAGAGTGAACAAGACAAATAAGTCCAGATGCCTAAGTTCAAGAGTAAGCAACCAGCCTGGTTCTTCCTTTTGGGCATAACAACCCACCTTGTGGTGAAGCATGGCCCACTGAATATCTGCTCTGTCCAGCACTATGTTCCCTTGGGAGAAAAGGTGTAAGGGATGGAGAGAGGCAAGTATTTATCCCAACCCATCCATTACATCGTGCAGAATGCACCGGAAGTCCTCTTGCACAAGCACACATAGACCAGAGGAGCCACATTTCTACTGCTTTGTTTCTCTGGTGTTGACACATTTGTTGTTATTAAATCTGATAATGTTTCTGACTGTTTTACTTATGAAGCCATGTTGAAAGATCTAAAACAGTTGAAGT
This sequence comes from Lasiurus borealis, assembly GCA_004026805.1. Taxonomy (NCBI): domain Eukaryota; kingdom Metazoa; phylum Chordata; class Mammalia; order Chiroptera; family Vespertilionidae; genus Lasiurus; species Lasiurus borealis. Next base: position 5,634 of record PVJN01049708.1, read on the forward strand.
TACTCTTCAAAGATCAATTCTACAAAGATCTATGCCATCGCACAGAATAATGAGAATCTGCAGCCAAACAGAGTAACATGTGTAGTCTCAAATCACTGGCACTAAATCAAACCTGACCAAAAAAACACTCTCCTGATCCTTGAACCCTTCTTGTCTTTCCAAATTAAAAAAATGGAAATTACTTACACTTTATTTTTTCTCATAGCCCTTGACTCCTGGGGTCTCTAGCCAGTTGCAGACTCAATGTCACAGTGAGAAGTCTGGCTTATATTTAATACAGAGATATAAGATAGAGTTAGATATAAGATAGAGATATAAGATAGGTCTAGGTTATAGTTCGGTTTTCTTATGTATTTCATTATCCCTATCTGTATCATAATGTAATTGCTGGGCTCATCCAGACTTATTCCCAGAAGAAGAATCAAGTTTATGAAGTCTGTCTGTATTTTATCGGATTTGCTTGGCATACTCATTGTTCCCCTTATGGTCAAATGCATATATAATAGGAAAAAATACACCTATCTTATATATTCTGCTAAATTCATAGATATATTTCGTAAGACTAATTTTTAATTGAAGAAAATTTTTTACATTGTGAATTAAGACTTTTACCATAAAACTGACTTCGGTTTTCTCTGACAAAGTCGGTACTCAAATCAGTGATATGTTTATGTGGTATTAGTGCTCTGCATGCCATATGAACAGTAGGTTCTCCCCTTAGAGTTTTCTGTATTGGCTATCATAATTACTGCCTTTTGTGTGTTTGTAGAGACTTCATGCAACACATAATTTGATGGAATTGTTGGCAGACAAGCACCCAGGGATACCTCCGACCTTGCGAGATGGCCAACTTGAGGAAGAGGTAATTATTATTTTTTATTCTTTCTGTTGAAGAATTTTTTTTTTCCAGATTTCATACTCTACCTAATTCATACTTCATAGGGCATACAACATCTAAATAAAGGTAATTGTGTTTTCCTGCTGCTTTTACATTTCTAACTTTGCTATGATGATTTTGGATGGCAGAGAAAGACAATACTCCATAGTATTTTAGTTCTCTGCTGATCTGCGTACAACCACTTATCGTAGACATGGTTGTTGATAGTCAAAGCACAAAATGTAAATAAACAACAAATTTAAAAAGAACTTGTTGATCTCATGATAGATCTGCAAAAAATGTAATTAGTAATAATAGTTGTATACTTTCGCTACCCTTCTGTTTATTATTTTTTACATTAAATTCACATTTCAGTGGTATTTCTTATAGAAGTTCCCTCTGGAATGAGTATTGACTCTCTGGAAAGAGTTATATTATAAATTAATTCACTATAAATTGTTAATAAGTTTATTATGCTAATTTGCCCATGGATTTTTGCCTTCTAAAAGATCAAAGAAATATGGCAAAGCTTAAATCTAAAGAGTAATAGATGTGTTTGAAATGGATTGAACCTATCAGCAGAACCTGTATTTGAATCAACGAGATACAAAATAAAGTTGTATAATATGTACAGCCCTTTCTTACTGTTAGATGGCAGTCTATGTGTTAGAAATTTTGAGTGAAATCTCATTCCCATTGCAGGCATCTAATCTTTGCATATAACCAGTCACTCTGTTTAACTGCCTTTAGTCACAGGAAACTCTGGGACAGTGGTTCTCAACCTTCCTAATGCCTCAACCCTTTAATATAGTTCTTTATCTTGTGGTGATCCCCAACCATAAAATTATTTTTGTCACTACTTCATAACTGTAATTTGCTACTGTTATGAATCTTAATGTAAATATCTGTGTTTTCTGATGGTCTTAGGAGACCCTGCTAGCTCTTCGCGACCCTAGGTTGAGAACTGCTGTTCTGGGAGATAGTCCTGTCTATTAGCTTTAATGACCAACTAATTATAGCCAGTGAATTTTAATAGAAATTAATTGGAAGTTTGTGAGAGGAAATGGAAAAATGCACCATGAGAAGAAGGGTTCATTTTCATTTATTATTTCTTTTGCCTAATTTGCATAGAATGTGAAGGCATAGTATTTCAAAACTGGATACCATCTAAGAAATAAGTCATCTACTTCAACCTCCTCTTTTTCTAAATGAAGTAATGGGAGCCTAGAGCAGAAATGCCTTGTCCAGAGAGATGTATCTGTTCAGTCAAACCTCACGAAATTGACTTTTTTTAAGTCAAAAGTGGTCTAGTCTTCTCTGGTTTATAAGAATCAATTTTTTCAGTATTTTTATTGCTTGCAAATTATGTGATCCTCCTTCAGTTGAAAGGGAAAGAGTTTTTAGACTTACTGCATTTATCTGCTAGGACTGCCATAACAAAATACCACAGACTGTGAGGGTTAAACAACAGAAATTTATTTCTCACGGTTCTGGAGTCTGGTCACCTAAGATATGTCAGCAGCATTGGTTTCTCCAGAGGACTCCCCTTGGCTGATACATGATGCCCTCTCGCTGCGTCCCTACCTGGCCTTTCCTTTGTTTGCATCCCTGTTGTCTCTTTTCTTTTAAAGTGACCAGTCATGTTGGGCTAGAGCTTCCTCCTTATGGTCTTATTTAACCACATTCACACATTTAATCACCTCCTTTAAAGGCCCCATCTCCAAATGTGTTTATATTGGGGGTTCAGGCTTCACCATATGTCCTTTGGGGGAGCACAAGTCAATCTATAACACTTATGTTAGTGCATACTCTCAACTATTATTTCTCAACTGAAGGAAATTCCAAGAAATTAAAATCAATCAGCTAAGAGATTATGAAAGGTATCCTTGTTTCACCTCAATTTTAAATATTACTCTTCTCCCCTTTTTTTTTTTTTAAATTAAAAAGCTGGTAAAATTTTGGGAATAAACCCATGGGATTTCTTGAATTTTGTGACTTCACAGGTAAAGGCGTTCTCTTGAATATATATCTCAGGAATTTCTGTCATAGCTTTTATGTTCTCTACAGTGTACTTGTAGGGTTTTATGCTTAAAATGAGTTAAGTACCTTTAAATCTCTCTCTATATATATATATAAAAGACTAAGTGACTCTTATAACCGAATGACCAGAATGACCAGACAACCGGCTGGTAGCTATGACTTGCACTGACCTCAACCTTGCTACAGGGGCCCTGACAGCCCCGAATCTGATTCACCCACAACCCGAACCCAGACAGGAGGGAGGAGGGAACCCGATTCCTCGCAGAATTGGCTGTTGGTTAGCTTGCTCCTGAGGCCAAACTCCTGTGGTCCTCCCCCCAGACAAACACCTCCGCTTGGCCCCGATGGAGGGAGGGCCAGCTGAACAACCTTTAAGGTCCCTCCTCTGGCCAGCCAACCTCCTGCAGTCCCTCCCCCTGGCAGGCCAGACCCCTAAGTTTCACCCCAGGCATTGGCCAGTCTGAGGGACCCCCGCCTGCGCATGAATTCATGCACCAGGCCTCTAATATAAGATAACCACATTGTTTTTGGAACACCATATTCAATGATTTTTTAGACCCAGAGTGAAAGTTTACACTGTTTGTGTTTTAACACAGGCCAGACAGCTGAGGGAGCATTATATGACCAAGTGTAACACTGAGGTTGCTGAAGCACAGCAAGCTTTGCTGCCTGTGCAGCAGACCATACGTGAGCTCCAAAGAAAGGTATGTCTCCAGAATGACTTTATTATGTATGTATTTTTTTATTTAATAAGTCTTTATTGTTTAGATTATTACAATTGTTCCTCTTTTTTCCCCATAGCTCCCCTCCACCCAGCTCCCACCCCTCCTTCTGCCCTTAACTCCCCCACCCCATTGTCCTCATCCATAGGTGTATGATTTTTGTCCAGTCTCTCCCTGCACTACCCTCACCCCTTTCCCCCTGAGAATTGTCATTCCAGTCCCTTTCTATGCCCCTGATTCTATTATATTCACCTGTTTATTCTGTTTATCCAATATTTAATTCACTTGATTTTTAGATTCACTTGTTGATAGATACGTATTTGTTGTTCATGATTTTTATCTTTATCTTTTTCTTCTTCTTCCTCTTCTTAAAGAATACCTTTCAGCATTTCATATAATACTGGTTTGGTGTTGATGACCTCCTTTAGTTTTTTCTTATCTGTGAATGATAGCTTTGCTGGGTAGAGTAATATTGATTGTAGGTTCTTGCTATTCATCACTTTGAATATTTCTTGCCACTCCCATCTGGCTTGCATAGTTTCTGTAGAGAAATCAGCTGACAGTCGTATGGGTGCTTCTTTGAAGGTAATTAACTGTTTTTCTCTTGGTGCTTTTAATATTCTCTCTTTGTCTTTTGCTCTTGGCATTTTAATTATGATGTATCTTGGTGTGGTCTTCTTTGGATTCCTTTTGTTTGTGTGCTTCCTGGACTTGTAAGTCTATTTCTTTTACCAGGTGGGGGAAGTTTTCAGTCATTATTTCTTCAAATAGGTTTTCAGTATCTTGCTCTCTCTCTTCTTCTAGCACCCCCATAATTAAGATTTTGGTATACTTGAAGTTGTCTCAGAGTTTTCTTACACTATCTTCACATTTTTGGATTCTTTTTTCTTTTCCAGTTGAGTGTTTTCTGCGTCTTTGCATTTCAAATCTTTGACTTGATTCTTGTGTTCCTCTAGTCTGCTGTTAGGTCTCTGTATAATATTTTTTATTTAATTAGTATATGTTTAATTTCTAGTTGATCCTTTTTCATCTCTAGTTGGTCTTTTTTCATCTCCTCTTGGGTCTCGCTAAATTATCCATCTTTCCTAGGAAATTCTTGAAAAATTTTACAACTGGTTTTGAACTCAATATCCAGTCCTTTGTTTTCCTCTATTTCTTTCGTTTGTGATCTGTTCATTTGTCTCCGCATTTCACTGCTTCCCTGAATTGGTAGAGTACTTTTGTGTGCTAGGTGTCCTATATGGCCCAGTAGCTCCGCCTCCCCAATTACCTGAGGTAGACTTTCCTGGTGTACCCCTTTGTGGACTGTTTGCACAGCCTTGTTGTAGTTAAATCTTGATTGTTGCTGGTATTACTGGAGGGAATTGACCTCCAAGCCAATTGGTTGTGAGGATCAGCTGTGTGTACTCCAGGAGAACTTCTATGCTGGAGACAGCTTTATGAGACAAGACTTGCAAAATCGCAAAAGCCTCTGTGTTCAGCTTAGATGGGATGGAGTCTTGGGGCTGAGCAGACAGCCTTGACTTCCTGTCAGCCCTGCCCTCTGAAGACCCTGGGTCTCAGTGTCCCTTGGTAATCACTGTAGCCCTCTGCACACTCACGGCCGTGCACCTCCAGACTTCTACCTTTCTGGCTCCCCTGAGTTTCCATGCACTCCGGGGACCCATATGAGTCTGGGACCCCAAGGTCTCACCCAAAACTGGGGTTCAGTGCAGTCGGAACTGGATTTCAGTGCAGTTGGGAGGTTCTGTCTTCCTCCTGTTAGAGAAAGCCAGCAGCACAATCAGTAGTCAGTCCTCTCAGCGTGCATGTGTGCACGTCCAGACCTATGCCTTTTGCTGCTCCCCTAAGTTTCTGTGCACTCCTCCCTTTTCATGATGGTCCAGACTCCCCCATATATGTCTCTCCCAGATCTGTTGTTCAATGCAATTAGAACTAGGGTTCAGTGCAGTTGGGAGTTTCCATCTCCCTCCTGCTAGAGGAAGCCAGTCCTCTCTATACAGGTGTTTCAGTACCTCAGCTTTTTGCAGCTGCTCTGAGTCTCCTTGAGCTCCTCTCTTTCCTTCTAATTGTATAATTTCCACTCAGCCAGCTTTCCTGTGGTTCTGGATGATGTCCGTTCTGTCTTTTAGCTGTAGTTTTGAAATTGTTGTGCAAGACAGCAGTTTAGGTATTCACTTATGCCACCATCTTGGTTTCTCTCCTTATTGTGTGTCATTTTGGCTTTTGTTTTGGTGTTGGGAGACACCTGAACTTATATAGTCATGTTGGAATTCTAAGTCCCTAATATGATGCCTGTCCCACAATAAAAGTTTATTTGCTGTTAGCAGTGTTTATTAATTGAATGAACAGATGCATAGATGAATCACCTATTTTGAAGTTATTCTTTTTTATTTCTTTTATGCTATAATGTTTTGTTTTTATCTTGAGTATATTTAACAAGTTATTTTTTAAAGAAGATAAAAGACTTTCATAATCTTTTTTTACTCTTAGATGTGTATATTGCCAAATTTTTTTCTTTTAAGATGCCAGAACATTAAACCACAGATATTTTTCTTATTAATACAAGCCATTTGTCATTTCTAAAATTTCTCTCTTTTGAAATTGGTAGCAATGTCTAAAGAGGAAGCTACAGAAAATACACTTTTTTTATATATTTACCAGTTATTCCACATTTTATTCTTCCTAATTTCATTAATTATTTATATTCAGGCATATAATTTTGTTAGGTGTCATAGACTATTGAGTAGAATCTAGTTCAATTAGTTGAGTATTAGCATGAGGTCTTTATATTAAGAAAGAAACCTGTTACCTTTTCAAATATATGGAGGAAGTACTGAATTTTCATTTTGGTAAAGTATTTTTAGCACAACTTTATTATATAAGTCTGCATAAAAAATTCACATTTATTTAGAGTAGTCAGGAAACAGGTGTGCTCTTTAATTATATTATGGAAAATTTGTACTCACCCATTGTGTATAAAAAATTTATACTTGACTCACCACTATTGTAATTCCCTTTAGAGTAGCATTTATTGCTACCTTTGAATTTTTCATAGCACCTTTCCAAGAGATTGAAATATAGTGAGTACTACAGCAATAGTAATTGATCAGAGCTTGTCTTTTTTTACAGATTCATTCTAATTCTCCTTGGTGGCTGAATGTGATCCACAGAGCAGTGGAATTCTCTATGGATGAGGAGCTTGTCCAACGAGTGCGAAATGAAATAACCAGCAACTACAAGCAACAAACTAGCAAGCTTTCTATGTCAGAGAAGTAAGAAAATACTAAAAAATAGAATAACTGTATGAGTAGTCACCTCAAAAGTGCAGATCATTTGTTATTAAGAGGTTCATTTAATTATAGGAACGTATTATGATTACAAACATCTCTATTTTATCTTGTTGAGTACACGTCAAACCAAAATATTGGGTGTAAGTCTAAAAGAAAAATTCTTTTTTTATGTATTAGTCACTTAAAAATACTCTTTACTACTTTTTTAAAATCTGCTTAAAGTATTTTCTTTTTATCTTTGTTGGACAAAATTTTGAAATAGACTTTGTTTTGGAGAATATTGTCCTTAATACATTCATGCTTCCCTATGTAATTCATTCCCTAAATTCTATCCATCTAGTGCCACAGTGGCAGGTTTTATATTATAGAGTTACCTGTTCTTTCTTCCCCATCTTTCTTCTCATCAACACTATTCTTCTGGGTCTTTATAGGTAAATTGGGTTATTGCTCTACATATAGAAATGGTGAATAATTGTTCCTTAAGAACAAATTTACTCTTTATCAAAAGTACCCTTAATGGCAAATGAATATCTGTCTGATGTGGGAAATTTAGGTGTTGTAGCAGGACTGTTAATTCTAGGTGGGTAGAACAGAGAGAGACTTTTATTGCTTCTCAGATCACATCCCAGCAGAAAATTAGCCTTAGATTAATGTTGGTTTTCAGTGAAAAGTTCATCAGAAGAATATAGGGTTTTTTTAAGGATATGACCTAATTCGTACCTTGTAAAGTTTAGTTTAATGAGAAGACAATACTCATAAATAATTTGAGAAATATTATTGTATAAAACTAAACATAACAAAGTACTAGAATGAGTGGTATTTTTAATAAACACCATTGACAGAAAAAAATAGATTAGTGTTTTGAAATGTTGGAGAAGCTTCAAGAAAAGAGAGAGCTATTATGAATACTTTGAAGGGAAAGGCATATGACATACTAGGAAGGAGAAGAACATATTCTTAATTTAAAAAGCAAACAAATTGTATTTCCAATTTTCCAATTTCTTATTATTTCAGGCTTTCTTTTTCCTTTCATAAATCCATATACACACATCCATACTTTTTTTAGTCTGTTTCATCCATAGTTTATCAGAATAGTTAAAGAGCATTGTTTGGAATTAACTTCTAACTGCTACATAATAACTTTGAAATTTAAATTAATTTGTTAAGCTTTCTCAATACGTGAGCAATAGTACCTATCGAGATTACACAGGAGTCATGCTTGGCAAAATGCCTAATATATCATAAATTCTGAAAATACACACACATGCATATATAAAGTCTTGTAACAAGTAACATGTCTTTTGGCTAATTTTCTTTCTCCCCAACATTCTGTGTTTATTTTTCATCCTGGTATCACCTCTCCACATAGAGCTAGAATGTCTATACTCATTCAGCAATAAAAAGAAAGAATGGCAATCGTGATCTTTCAAAATAGAAGATTTTGAGCACTGTTTTTTAGTTCCTGATATCAGGAACTATCAGACTTTTTTTTTAATGTGTTTTTTTTTTATATATATATTTTATTGCCTTTTTTACAGAGAGGAAGGGAGAGAGAGAGAAAGCTCTGTGTCTGCTCAGGAACTATCAGACTTTTTAAAGTGGATAATCCAATGTTATTATTCAGTGCCTAATAGATACAAATAGAATACCTCCTAAGGTAAACTCACTAAAATGTGACTAGGTAAAATGTTGCAACTTCTCTGTTTAGCAATCATTTTCTGAATTTGAAGAAATTGACCTTCTATTTATTTCTTTGTGTTGTGTTTGGTGCTGGTGATGGAAAATTAGGTTCCGTGATTGCAGAGGTCTTCAGTTCTTACTAACAACACAAATGGAAGAACTAAATAAATTCCAGAAGCTAGTAAGAGAGGCTGTTAAAAACTTGGAGGGACCACCATCTCGTAATGTTATTGAGTCTGCAACAATCTGCCATCTCCGACCAATTAGACTTCCTCTCAACTGGTAGGTACTAGGAGAAAGCATAGGATGAAATGGCATCATTCCTTTAGGCCAAATATCTTCTTCTTTTGTTTGTTTGTTTGCTTGCTTTAATCCTTATCCCAAAATTAATTGATTTTTAGAGAGAGTAGAAGGGAGGAGTAGAGAGAGAGAGACATTGATTGGTGGCCTCCCACACATACCCTGACTAGAGCCTGGGATTGAGCCTATATGTGCCTTGACCTGAATCAAATGGGATCCTTTGGTCCTTGGACCAGTGCTTTATCCACTGATCCAAACCAGGTATGGCAGACTAGATTTCTTCTGAGAGAAGAAATAATGATTTATATAATAGAAGTTTTTTTTTTTTAATTTGAATTCAGACAGAAATAGAGATATGCATATCATTAATCTAACTTAAAACTATAAAGGATTACATACTGAAAATCTTTTTCCCCCCTAAAATGGCATATTTGTTGAAAAGAAAAAGTGAAGTACATAATTCTTAGCCTTTTGTAGAAATTACCTGATTACTGGTTGTGTTTGTGAATATTTTACTGACAGTTTTTTTTTCTTTTCCAGCTGTGTCTTTTGTAAGGCTGATGAATTGTTCACAGA
>PVJN01049709.1:0-15003 GCA_004026805.1 Lasiurus borealis
TATTTTAGGTCTTTCCATTTGACAGGGACAGTAATAAGCCCTTATGATCTCTGGGAATTTCAGAAATGGCCTTGTCTATGAAGTTAATATATTTTTTATTAATAACATTTATAAATAGTATTAATAAATCTCTATGATATAAACATGCACTTTGACCACGAAACCCAAACTCTATCTAGCTAAGAACTTCAGCTCTAGAAAATTCAAAAAAGCAACAGCAGCAGTATAATCTGTGACATTCTAAACACGAGGCTAAGCCTTTCATTTCCTTGAACCTTCAAGTATTTCTAAGAGGTTAAGTGCTAATATTACCTCCCATTTTACAGGTAAGAAAGCCAAAGAATGGCGCCAAATCATTGAGCTAGTAAGTGCTGAAGCTGGGATGTAAACACAGGTTTGTTTTCAAATTCAATAGCCATGAGTGTTACACTGTGTGATGTTTCAGTGGTCTATGTGTGTGTCTCTATGTATCTTTCTATATATACCTATGCATGTTTATATTTCTTTTTTTCTGTGATTCTATGCCTGTATGCCTGTGAAGCTGTGCATGTGGAAGTGTGTTTGTGTGTGTGTGTGTGTGTGTGTGTGTGTGTGATCATACAACATGTGCACTCCAGATCTCTTAGAAAACTTTCTGATAATTTCCACATTTGCTTGAATACAGTCATCAGAGGGAACTCAATAACTTTCATTTTCTCTTTAAGAGGCTATTAAAAATAGACATCAAAAGACAGCATCCTTTAAGAAATGTTAACCATTGAAGATGATAACTATGGCCTAATAACATAGGATTTTTATAATTTGAAGACAAAAAGCAGGTGGCTGCTCAGATCTTCAAATCCCACTGCCATGGTTGCAAACCCTGGCACATACCGATCTTCCTTCCCATCTTTGGCCCTAGGTGGGGCCCACATACTGTTTCCTTCCACCTTCTGCTCTCTCAGGCATGCCTATTAACAAAGGGCTCCAAAATTACTTCTACTTTCTGTCCCAGGAGACAGAAACCAGTGTCATCCCATTTATAAATGAGGAATAGGAATAGAGAGTTATAGTGCATCATGTGGGTCACATTGGCAGAGGCAGAATTAAAAAAAAAAACAGACATGACTAACACTGAATCCATATTCTGTCTCCTCTGCCACTGGCCATTTCTACTATCACATGTGCCTAGATCCCAGCACCAGTAAGTGTTGGAGCCAAGCCTTGGAGAATGAATGTCTGCCTCCAAAGACAGTTCTAAACGTTGATTCTTTGCAAAAATCGTCTCATTTAATTCTCCGAATTGCCCAAAAGGAAATATTTCACCATGTTTACAAATGGGTATACAGACTCAAAAAGTGAAGTCACTTTCCAAAGCTCTATGTAAGCATGTCAGTCTTTATGGACTGACATGCTTACATAACCTATGGAGCAGCATATTGTTGAGGATTAAATGTGTTGGAGTGTGGACCCCAGAAGTAAAGCTAAATGTTCTGGAGTGAATATATATACTGTGTCGCCTTTCTTGGTCTTGTAGACTGAGTATTGTGTAGCAATGCTCGATATTTTTAGGATGTCTGTAAATTTAGGGACAGATCTGTATGTTGTGGGGATGAATGTGTGTTGTGGATTATGCTTCCCTGTGTATGTGGTAGTGTGAGTCTGTGAGAACCATGGGAGTGAGTCCCAGTCTTCTGGGCTAGTTTCTGGGTTATGCAGCATGTCTCTGAATAGTGTTGTAAGGTTAGGTGTTGTGGGGTGATTTGGGTGAAATGAGGTGAGTCTGAGTGTGGAAGAGAAAAATATTTTTGTTACAGGGGAAGTCTCTTTGTATTGTGGATTGAATCTATGATTTTGGGGGTGGCGAGTCTTATGCTGTGGGGTGAGTCTGTCTGAAGGAAAGTGGATCTAAGGGTTATGCAGCAAATATATGAGTTGCATGATGTGTAAGTAAATTGTAGGTCCTGTGAATGAGTTTCCTGTGGTGTCAGACTATCAATAGTATGACTCATGTGTACACTGTGAAGTTGTTTTCCACATTAAAGGGGGCATAACTAGGGGGTGTGAGGTAAAGCTGAGCATTGTGGGTTGTCTCTATGAATTATGGGTCCTATGAGTCCTGAGAATCTGATTTGGAGTGACTGTGCTTTGTGGGAGTGATTTTAGTGTTGTTTATTTTATGACTGTGATTTTTGGATATACTGTTAGAGAAATCTATGGATGGTGGAACATGTCCTCACATTGTAGGGCATGACTAGGTACTGTGGTCTATAATAGCAGTCTGTACATTGTGGGATATATTATGGATTGATGGGATGAGACTGTGTGTCAAGGGTTAATTCTAGAGATTCTATAGTAAATCACTATGTCATAGGGGCAGTCTTTGTATTTTAGGGTATGTCTGTGCTTTATGGGAAATCTATATATTTTTTTTTAATTTAAATGCGTTTTTAAAAGTCTGTTGGGTGTGGGGTTGTGCCATAGTGTGGCCCAATGTTGTGCATTATGGTGCAAGTTTGCATTATATAACCTAATTCTGGTTGTTGTATTGGATGTGTCCTGGTGTTGTCGAGAGAGTGTGGCTTATTAGGGGAAAGTGTGGATGTGAGATTTGTTCTGTGGGATCACTCTGTGTACAGAATGACACATCTGCTTTATGGTATAATTCTGTGTTGTGTGGTATGCCAGTGTGTAACTGAGCATGTCTTGAGTTTTGGATCTTTATATTGGGTGATGATTTTTTGTGTGGGGTAAGTTTGGGTGGTAGGGCGTGGCTGTAAATCACACAGGGCGTCTCAATAGTGTGGGGCAAGTCTGTAGTATATCATGAGGCTTGTCTATAGTAGTGTGGGTCATGTATTGATTTTTTTGGGTGATGATGTAATGATACTTTGTGTATGTAGGAGAGTTTGAGTATGGAGGAGCATGTTAGTGCATTGTGGGGAGAACTTTATATGAGTTAAGTTTGTATGTTGTGATTTGATTCTAGGCGATTTGGAGTAATAGTGTCAATAACGAAAGTTAAAAAATGAATTTGCTTTTGGAGAAATTGTGAGGATGACGTGGTCACTCTGGGACTATTGGGAGTATCTATGTATTTTCAAGGGATTTTGTACATTGTAGGATGCATCTTTTCATTGGAAGTTTTACCAAGGTGTTGTGGGGGTGAGTATGTGCACCATAAACTGTGTCTAGGTTGTAGGTTGTGTGTGACTTGTGGTGCAAAGCTGTATTGTAAAGCATTTCTGGTGAAGAACATACATGTGCACTACAAAGTCTGCCTTCATCCTTTGGGGCAAGCCTGTGTGTCCTATGGCAATTTTGGGTGTTGGGAACACAAGTTTTCTTTGTAGGGTATTTGCCTTGTAGAGAGATGATGTGTGTGTCATATCGGCACTTTGGGATATGATTTTGCGATTTCTAGGAAGAGTCTGTGTTGCACATTTCTGCATTGGCCTTTTTACAATTTATGTTGTACAACGGGCTCACAGTTGGTGGGATGAGTCTGAGTAGGGGTTGTTGATAGGCATTGCAGGATTTGTCTTTTTGCTGCAGAACAGGTCTAGGTGCTTTGTTGCTTCTATTTTCCCCATAAACCAGGTGTTTGTACTGGAAGGTGATGGTGTATTTGAGGCACCTCTCTGTTGTAGGGCATGTCTGTGCACTGTGGTGCAGCTATGTGCTTTTTAGGCAAGTATTTTGGTCTGTGCTTTAATACTATGCAGTCTCTGGGTATTGTGGATTATGATTCTGAATGTTATGCTAAGTGTCTTTGCATCCTAAGAAATGCCTTTGTGTTTCAGGAAAACTCTATGGATTGTGGTACTGGATCAAACTGAGTGGGATAAACCAGTGCTTCGTGGAATAAGTCAGTGCAAATGTGTTTATGAGACCTGTTTGTATTGCATACGAGGTATTTTTGACAACCGTCTGGATTGTGGTTAATGACTATGCAGTATATACTATGTCCAGGTGTGGCTGGGTAAGTCTGGGTGTTAGGGGTGCATATCTATGCATTATAGGCCTCTCACGTGATGGGGAAGTGGGGGAAAATACAGTGCAGTAAACCTGGGTATCGGTTCTAATGTTTTCATTGTGTAGCGATTGTGTCTATTGCGGACCAAATCAGTTTTGCAGAGTGAGTCTGTGCATTGTGATTCCAACCCATGCATCTTAGCAGAGTCTATGTGTTGAATGGTATATCTCTTATTATGACAGGTCTATGCATTATGGCTTTTATCTATGTTTTGTTGGGGCTTATACTTGGTATTGTGAGGCATGACTTTGCTGCATGAAGTGTGTACATTGTGTGTCAGTCTGGGCTTTGTGGAGCATAAGTTAGCATTATATTATTATTTTGTGCATTGTGGTTTAAGCTTGTAGGTAGCAGTTTTGCCTATACTTTTAGAGGCATGTCTCTTTGTTATGTGTTATATTTGTGGGTTGTAGGGTGATCTGTGAACAGTGAGTTGACTCTGGATCTTCTAATGTGAGTGTGGGTAATGCAGACAGTGAGTTATGTTGTGGGAGATGTTTATTCATTATGAGGCATATCTGTAGATTGTGAGATAAGCTTGTGTTTGTATATGAGTTTTATCGTTCCTGTATATCTAGTAGGAATCTATGTAGGGAGAGCTGAAGATGCTTGGGGCCCCTGTATTGTGATGTAATTCTGTTCCCTTGGGGGCTGTAGGTTGTATAGATGCCTGTTTATTGTAAATTACTCCCAGGTATTATGAGGCTAGACTGTGCACAGTAGGGCAAGATGGCATATTGTGATGCTATTTGCTACTTAACGGGAGGAGTCTGCATTGGGTCTGTACATTATAGGGCATATTGGGGTATGTATTAGGTCTATATATTATGGGGTGTTGTGGGGGTTTTTTTTGTATTTTGTGAGACAAGTCTTGGTATTGTGAAATGAAGGTTTTTACTGGGTTGATTCTAGATGTTTTGGGTTAAGTCTTCACTCTGTGGAGCTGATGATGTGTATTGTGTGGCCTGTTTGGTATATCTACTTTGTCGGTGACTTTGTACATTGATCATATTTGTGAAGAATAGGCCAATCTATGTGGTATGGAACTAGTATGTGTGCTGTGGAGAAAATCTGGATCTTGTGGATAGATTACCTTCATTATGTGGCAAGTTTGTGTACTGTGGGCAATCTGGGATATACAGGTAACTTTTGTGGGTTTTGATAAGGATGGTGTGATATAATCCTTTGTGTTGAAGAAGTCTATGCCTTATAGATTGTTTCTAGGGCACTTAAAGTGAGTGTTTTGTGTTGTGTGGCCAATGTAATCTGCGGTGAATAATTATACTGTCGAGCATGATGTATAGGATAGGATGCAGTTGAATGGGATGAGTCTTTGCATGAATGCTTCTGTATCACAGGTATGTTTGTTCACTGCAATGTGTATGTAGGTGTTGAGTGTGAGTCTAAGTGTTTCAGAGACTGTGTGGCACTTGCTTGTAGTGTTGTGAGCTAAGTGTAGTCAACATGGGGATTATAAGAAAAGAGTGATAAGAGTGTGAGCTGTGTTGTGATTCTTTGCTTTATGGGGGTATACTCTTTGCTGGAGGTAAATTCTAATTATTTTAGGTTGAATCTTACCATTATGGTCCAGTTCCACAAGTAGAAACAACAATAACAGCAACAACAACAAGATCAGTTAACATGGATAACACCAATTCTGTGCCAAGCACTGTTCTAAACACTTCATAAGGCATTCACACATTTATTCCTCTTAATAATTCTAAAAGTGCCATTATTATTCCCAATTTCTATCTGAGGAAAATAAGACACAGAGAGGTTAAGAAACCTTTCCAAGTTTACACAATCTATATATATAAAAGCCGAAGCAACCATTTCAACCAAAAGACTGGAACAACCAGAGGACCAGTTATTGTGATGCACACTGACCACCAGCGGGCAGATGCTCAATGCAGGAGCTGCCTCTTGGCTCCCACAGCCAACTCCCATAGCTGGCCAATCTCCCATGGTCCCTCCCTCTGTCTCTCCCCCCAGCCAGCAGGCCCCGATTGGCCTGGCCCTGGTTGGGACTGGGTGAGACAGCCTCCGATTGGCCCTGATTGCTGGCCAGGCCTAGGGACCCCATTCATGCACGAATTCGTGCACCAGGTCTCTAGTTAGTAAATAATACATGTGGGATTAAAATCCAGGAAAACTGAAACCTAAGTGTAAGCTTTTAACTGCAATCTATACTGACCCTTTGTTTAGGGGTGCTGTGCATATCTCCAGGCATGTCTTTGGGCCTCATGGGCTATGCCTAGGTGTTGAGATACTAATATTTGCAATGTGTGGCAAGACTTTCTATTGTGACCAACACTGTAAGTTGTATGTCAAGCCTCTGCTTTAAAGAAAAGATGTGTGGTGATGTGGTTCTGTTGGAGAATTTTCTGTTTATAAGAATACTTATTTTGGCTGAGACTAGTTTGGCTCAGTGGATAGAGCGTCGGCTTGTGGACTGAAAGGTCCCAGGTTCAATTCCGGTCGGGGGCATGTACCTTGCTTGCGGGTACATCTCCACTGTGGGGTGTGCAGGAGGTGGCTGATCGATGTCTCTCTCATCGATGTTTCTGACTTTCTATCTCCCTCCCTTCCTCTCTGTAAAAAAATCAATAAAATATATTTAAAAAAATAAAAAAAGAATACTTATTTTGAAAGGTGTGTTCCTTTGTTGTGAGTCTAGAACCTGGATTATGGCATGAGTCTGTGCCTTATGGAATCAGTCTGGGTATTGTTGTCTGGGTCCGTGCTTTATAGAAGTTTGTAGATTGTGATGCAATTCTGTTAGTTACCAGGGAACCATGTTTGCTGTGGGAAATGTGTATATATTATAGGGATCTCCAGGTGAGATATAGGATTCTCCAACAGCTCACAGAAACACATCACCACACATCTTTCCTTTAAAGAGGCTAATTGGTACATTAGGGGTGCATTGTAGGATGCCTCTGTTGTTGTAGAGTAAAAGGTGTGTATGTGTGTTGATGTGGAGTATGAATGTGCATTTTTGGTCTATTTGTGCTCATGAAAAGGGTTTTCATGCTATGGAGCATATCTGTGCATTGGAGGCCAATGAGCATTTGAGGGAAGGATGAGTTTGTATATTGTGGAGTGAGGGTGCATGTTATGTGATGGTGAACACTGTGAAGCTTCTCTGTACATATTGACATACCTTTACGTGTCTTGGGAGATGTGATAAGTGTCATGGAATATTCTTCGTATTCCTGAAGCAAACCTTAGTTTATGGGAAAAGAACTTAGGTTGAGGACTTAGTCTTTTTGTTATAATACAGTCCCATGCATTGTATAGGGTATGTCTGTACTTGCTAAGCTATTTTCTAGAAAGTCAATGTACTATAGAGCCTGTCTACATGTCTTTGGATGAGTCTATCTATGTGGCAAATCCGCATCATGGGCACCCCTGAATTACTGGGTATGTGTATTGCAGGATGAATCAGTATCATGGTACAAGTGTTATATATTCAGGAACATGTTTGTGAATAGTAGATATGTCCACATATTATGTGACAAAAATTGGTGTGTGGTAGGATGTATTTGTATAATATAGGGCTTATTGCTGAGTTGTAGGGTACATGTATATATGTGTGTGCTGTGTTGTGAGCTTATGTCTTGTGGGATGTGGCTGGATGTTGTGCATGTAGTCTGGACACTGTGGAGTGAGTGTGTATTATGGAGCAAGCCTGTGCAATTTTTAGCAAATTTTAAAATTGTGATAGTTCACTTTGTTGTGAGTGGCATCTGGTTTAGGATTCTGTTTGTGTCCTGTATGGTGTGTGGGTGTTGTCTTGGGGTGTTTATATGTTCTGGAGTGTTTCTAGATGTTCTTGGGCTAGTCTCTGTATCATGTGGTGAATCTTTCTGCTGTCATATAATTCTAGGTATTCAAGGTAGGCCCTTTCCCTTTTAGTAGTAATGGTGGGGTGACAGTAATAGTTCCTATGTGGCAGGAACTACACTAAGTACTTAACATATCTTATTTAATGTAACACACAATAATCCTTTTGGGTAGATACTATTGTTATTATTGTTCTACAGATGAGCAAGCTAAAACACAGAGATATATATACTTACCCAAGGTGATACAATTAGAAAGGAATGGAATCTGTATTCAAACCTAGGTAGTATGGGTCCAGAAGCCGTACCCTTAACCATTACACAAGCTGTGTATCTTTTGTATGCAAGAGTCCAGTGGTACTTCTGTGTGTTGTGGAGCAAGTATGTGTATTGATGGACGAATCTATGCATTTTGATGGAATTCTATGCATGGTTGGGCGTATTTTGCTTATGGGTAGCAGTGTGAATAGGGACACAGTCTGTGTGCTTTGAGGTAAATGTGGAAAATGTAGAGCAAATGGTCGTGGGTGTTTTGAAATGTGTTTACACTGTGCAATCACCATAAGGAGTATCATTATTGTGAAATGAATTTATATGGTGTGTGTTATAACACAGTTCTGTCCATTTTAAGGGTGGAGTGTTGTTCTGTGGAATGTGTATGTATGTGTGTATGGGATAGGTTGCATCTATGTTGTGAGATGAATGATGGTATTATAGATCACGTCTGTGCCTGTGCCCTGAGGGGCATTTCTGAACACTTTGGAGATAGATTAGGTTCTACTGTGGCAGGATTGTGTTTGTTGTCGAAGAAGACTGCCCATCAAAGGACCAATTTACATGCTGTGCATTGTGAGGTGTATCTACTGCAGCTTGTCTGAAGAATTTGGGATGTGTTTTGTTGTGACAGGGCCACAATGCACATTCTGTGGTAACTATATAGTTTGTGAAGGCTTGGATATTGTTGGTCAAATTAGTGCACCATAGAGCTAGTGTTTGCAATGTATGATAACTGTGCTTGTTGTGAAGTGAATTGATGTACTGAAGGAAAACTGTGTATTGTGTTGCAACCTTTCACTTCACGAGGAGATATACGTGCTGTAAGATGTACTGTTGTATCTCTTTGCAATGGGATGAGCTTGGCAACGTGCTGTGGGAAGCATCTCTGTGCTATGGGTTTAATCTATGTGCCATGGGCTAAGTCCTTAAGCTGTGGAGCAAGTCTGTGTCTTGGGGAGAGGCTGGGCATCCTGGGGCCAGTCTGCCGGAGGTGAGGAGGGTCTGTGTGCCACGGAGAGGGCCTGTGTCCTGTGAAGACAGTTTGTGTTTAAGGGGTGTTTCTATACACTGTGGGAAGAGTCTGTAGACTGTGAGGCATCTCAGTTTGTGGGACACACTGAGGTCTGTGGGAATGTTTTTGGTTGTGAGGAGAACCTGTGTGTTGTGGGGAGACTTCCTTTGCTGTGGGTTTAATCTGTGTTTTGTGGAACGAGTCTGCTTGATCTGGGCAGTGTCTGTGTTCCGTGGGGCAAGTCTGTGTCCTTTTGGAATGGTCTGTGTATCATGAAGCAAGTCCATCTGTTGTGGGAGAGTCTCTGTGTCTCTATGTGGGTCTTCAGGCTGTGCCATGAACCGTGTTCTAGGGAAGAGATCTGTGTTCTTTGGAGAGTCAGTGTGCTCTGGTGTGAGTCTGTGTATTGTGGGTGAGTCTATGTTCTGTGGGGAGAGTCTGTGTGATATGGTATGAAGCTGTGTGCCCTGAGGAAGGTCTGTATGCTCAAAGGAGTCTGTGTCATGATATGACTCATCAAGTTTGAAAGGAATCTATATGCTGCGGGATGGAGTCTGTGTGCTCTGGTGAGGGTCAGTGTGATGTGAGGAGAGTCTGGGCCCTAAGGAAAATCTCAACTATGGTTTTGGTAGGGCATTGGTAGAATATGTGTTGTGGGGAGAATCTTTGTGATGTCAGAAGTATCTAATGTACTGTGGGGAGTATCTGTGTGCTGTGAGGAGAACCTTTGTGCTATATGAAGTCTATGTGCCATGGGCAGATGATGAGAGATTGTGTGCTATGGGGAGTATTTGTGTGCTGTAGGATGTGTCCATGTTCCTGTGGGGCAAATGTTTTTGCCTTGGGAATATGTATGCTCTTGGGAGAATCTGTGTTCCATGGGGTGAGTCTGTGTGCTCTAGAGTCTAGAGAGACTCTGTGTACTAGGGAAAGGATCTTATAATATGATTACAGTCTATGATGACCTTATAATATGATTATAGTCTGTGATGACCTTATAATATGATTACAGTCTGTGATGTCAGGATTCTCTACATGTCATGGTAGAATATTTATGGTAGGGTGATTCTGTGTCCCTTAGGTGAGTCTTTTTGCCTTTGGGAAAATGTGTGTGCCTCTGGTCTGAGAGATAGGGGAAATGTGTGTAAGCTATGGGCCAAGTCATTTTGCTGTGGCGTCTGCTTGCCATGGGACGAGTCTGTGTGCTGTAGGTAGGGGTAAATGTGTATTTGTGTTTTTTAGCCAGTAAGCATTAGAGGGTGAGTTTGTACATGGCAGTGAAAGCCTGTTTCAGGCCAAGTCTCCTTTAATATCAATAAATAATAATGGTATAAACACTTATACAATGGTGACTATTACCAAACACTGTTCTATTATTATCCCTATTTTACATTTGAGGAAACTGAGGTATAGAGAGGACAACTGCAATTGGTGGAGGTTTGAGACCAGGCAGTCTGTTCCCTGTGCTCACATTACTGTGAATTTGCTTAGACCCCTGAGGGTGTAAGTAACATGAAATATTAAGAAGAGTTCATGGTCACTGGTGGCCATACTTAGAAGAGGTAATTTGGGAGGAAGAAAAAGGAAGTTGCTCAAAGCCTTCCAAGGATTAAAAATATTCAGTGCTCTATATACAATCACGATGGCAGTTTATCCCAGAAAAACTGACATCATGATTGCAGAATAACTCCTTCAGTGACTCTGGTCCCAAAGACCCCTCCTTTGCCTTCCCAGCTGCATTCCACCACTGCAGAGGAAGGAATGCGAAAGCTCCGGCAAGCTGTTGTTGCCAGGGAAACCAGCCTCTAGATACAAACAAATCATAGCCTAATGAGGCAAATAAATTATCGGGGTTGTGGTTGTGAGCTAAAGAGCCCCTGCAATAAGGGTAGGCAAGCCATTCTTCCACCCCTGCTCTCTTGTTTTGTTTCAAAATCAGTAAAGGTGAGAGGCCAGTTCAGAAGTCAATAGAGAAATAAGTACGTGTTGGAGATGGGGGTGGAGGGTCAACAGTGAGTGGCAGATGATTTTAATAGTCAAATATTTTTGTGAGCACACTTAACCCCTCTTCCACTAAAAGACTCAATGTTTTATGTTTGAGCCTCCCACCTGCAGTGAAGAGATTAATCATTGGAGACTGTCCCTATCTATAACACATGGTGACAATGGTGGCATGGATTGGAACTCACTCTACCCCCTTTAAATCCCTAGATCAGAATACTACCACCAATAGGCTGGCAAACATTATTTCTACTTCTCATACACTTGTTACATTTTAGAAAATTCCAGAAACTGAGTCCAGACAGCTTTAATTCTCCAAGCCCTCGAGGAGTAGAAAAAGAGGTTGAAGGAAGAACCTTAGGAGTAACACTAACCCAAGGGGTATTTTTTGAACATAAAATTAGAATTCAGGTGTGTTTAAAAGGAATAGCGCATCTGTATCAGTGGTTTTATATATTCAGATTTCTCAATTTTAATTTGTAAAAGAAAAAAGTTCTGATAAAAATTTTAAATAATTAATTTTAAAATCCTGTTTGAAGCATCTGCCTGAAACTGAATGTGCCTAGAATTCTTGAAGAGCATAAGCATGACCATGACACTTTGGAATGCTTTCAGAAGCTGATAAGAAGGTAGGAGTGCTATCGTGGAATATAACCACCTTAGGTAGAAAGAAAATGGCCGACCTGTGGAAAGCTACACCCTACCTAACAAGAGAACAGTTGTTGCCATTTCAAATCAGTGGAAGAACGCTGGATTATTCAATAAATGATGCAGAAACAAATGGTGACCTATTCGAAAAAAAAAAAAGCACAAAAACCAACAATACAAAATTAGATCCTACTTCTGAAGATACACCAAAATAAATTCCAGATGATTAAAGTTAATTGTAGAAAATGAAACAATGAAATGACTAGTGAAAAATACAGGTGAATATACTCATCAAATAAAAGGATAAATCACAAAACCAACATTTATTAGTTGTGGATATTTAAAAATGTAGACATGTGACATGTAAAAATAAACCCATCATAAATTATATAAAAAAAATTAACGGGCAAAAAACAACTGGAAAATAATGTTTGTATCATATATGATAAATAAATTAGGCAATATGTATGGGATTGGGGATAAGGGAAGAAACAAATTGGTTCATACCATTTGATCCGGAAATTCCACATCTAAAAATTATCCTAAGGGGAAAACAGAAAAGCACAAATATATTTATATGGAAAGATATTCCTTAAGTTATAACAGCAAAAGTTGCACATATACACACTCAATAACACCTATCTGATAGAAAATTATGCCTCCACAAAATATCACATTCTTTTGAAACTAAAAATATGGGGAATTTCTTCCAATATGTCATTTTATGATTAAAGCATGTCAGAAACTATATGTACCTATGATTTTCATTTTGTGTATAAATATATTTACTCTGCATTTATTTGCATGCATTTACAGAAGAGAGACTAACCGTAATTATGTTAATAGTAATTATCTCTACATTACAGTATTATGGGTAATTTTGATAGTCATTTTAGATTTTTCCTAATTTTCTGCAATGACTATATGACATTTTTATGAATAAAGATGAAAGATACCATTTTTAACAAGATACTTTAAGAAGTGTTCTAAAAGTGGCGGAAGCACAGAGAGAAAGTCTTAAAATGAAGACAATAAAAAGCAGAGACTAAATGTACTAATGTACACTGACAGAGGATCAAGCAAAACAAACTTACTATGTCCTATATACAAATTATGGTATTATTTGCATATTAGTTGGTACAGAATTTCTTATACAAGATGGACTCCTGGAAAATTTTCTTCACTACACCAGAGAATAGTCACACGTCCTTGGATGCGTCAGTCATTCTCTTTGCCGCAGTGCTCTGTTCAACACTGCCTCCCTTTGCCTTCAACACACTCTCCCCCTTTTCCCCTGCAAAATATGCTACCAGCAGACATTTTTAGACTGAAAAAATGGCCCATCTTGTGGACTTTCTTTGAAGCTTTTTCACTCTTAATTTTCTTACTGGATTGATGCTTTGTTATCTAGCTCGAAAATGTATATATGTTTTTTCTCCTTTCTTCCTGTTGGAGTGTCAAAACAATCTGAATTTCAAAAAAATGAAAAACCATCACTTTAACTCTTTTTTTCTTTTTTCTTGCAGAAATAGATCTATGAAAGCAAATTCCACGGAACAGGAAACATAATACACATTTCCAAACACATTTCAGAAACATATAAAACAGCTTTTGTTGATAGGACTCTCTGCTATCCTTCTTACATCCCTTTTCAAAGAAAGAAATACTGAAAAGATTCTATCTTTACTGTACAAATTGACTCCCATAAATACAAGTGAATCTTTTTCAAAACAAAGTTACAGTTTCAAGGTTCATTATCTATTTTTCATGATTTTTTCATCCCCAAACCAAATTTTGATCTTCCTCATTCCACACACATTCATTGCGCACATGAAGTAATTAATCTGAACATTACAGGTGCCCTCCTTCTTATTTTCTTCTTGTACAGATATCTAGTCACATCATTTTATTAATTTTAAAAAGAAACGATATGACTTTCCTTCTTGCAAAATAACATTGTTTCTCCTGCTTTCTCCGCACTGTGAAAAGAAATCAGATCTGAGAACATCTAGAATCACGACACATTTTTGTCAAAGTCTAATCCAAACATAGTAAAGCAGAAATACCATTCCGAATGCACTTTCTCATTTTAGTGACATCTTCGTCAAGTCTTATTTTGGGAAATATCTTACCAGAATCACAAGGAGGAAGTTTCTATATTTTCTTCCAACAACTCACTCGCCATTTAAGACACGAGCTTTAAACTAGAAGAGTGACTGTGAAATATTTAGAATATAATTAAGGCATTTTCCCAGTGCTACTGATTAGAATCTGAAATTCCTACACAGTTTAGTCTTACTCTGTTGCATTAAAACATGCCACTTGCTTTAGAAAGCGTATTTTGGGTATCTATGTTACAAAAGATTACTGGGTTACTTACCAGCAGCATGCGCTTTGCCTCTGCACCAGCTCCCAGGCTAAAGCAGGGAAAAGTGTGTGGGGGAGGGGCAGCAGGCACTTGAAAATGGGTTGTGCTTTGAAGGGATAGTCTCTGTGGAAAGAAATGAAATGCCTTGGGATTAGCCTCAAAATTCCTCCAAAAACATAAAATCATATTAAGCATTGCACACTAAAAAGTACATGCTCATCAGAGGACAGATTTTAATAGCTCAACCTCTGATTCAAGTCACACTTAAATTGCCTTGATTTCCAGTGGAACCCCTACAATGCCAAGGACTTTTGGCTCTCCCGTCTCCTAGCAACAGTCTCACTAATGGTGTTCTTTCTGCAGTGGTCCTACTACACATCAGACAAGGTTTAGTCTCTCTCTGGTAGTGAGCATTGTCATTTTGTTGTTCAATATGTGTGTGTGTTTTTCTTTAAGCAAGTAATACAGAGTCAGGCACTCAATAACATTTCTTCAGAAGATGTTGGTTTCAAATGACATTCCATTCAAATGACATACATTGTTCTTGTTCCTTCCCTTGGTGCAATGTCATTAGATCCCTGACCTAAAGTAAAACAGAAAAATATGCCAAATCCTTTCTGCAATCCTCAAATTACACTTAGGCCCACAACTAGAAATCCAGGCCCCAGTGTTGTTTTCCACTGTGCTCAGAGAGAGAGAAAAAAGAATTCATGGGATTCATCTGTATTCTTAGTTATGTTACCAAGACCCTTAACCATCAGTATGTCTATGGAGGTATATGACATGAAAAAGTAGATGAAATATAACCAGATAAAAAACAACCCATTTATCTATAAAT
>PVJN01049710.1:0-15111 GCA_004026805.1 Lasiurus borealis
CTAGGACAATTAATTGTAAATAACTAAAAAGCACTTTGCAAGCACAGGCTTCTACAGGGGCCCCATTATACTGAAAAAGCTGAGAAAATTTTGCAAGTGAACAAATTCCAGGGAAGTAACAATAAACTATCGGTTTTGCTATGTAAGGAAACATGTTCTTCCATAATTCCAGGATAGCTGCAAGCTTTTATTATTAAAAGCATAAGGAGTGCAGAAACAGTAGGTGAGATTAAAAATATTAAGAGATTTTCATGTATTGATTCATTCACTCAACATATACTTACAGAGTGTTTCTGTGATTAACTACATACAGTCCCTGCCCTCATGAAACTCACTGTGTAATTGAAGATTCAGAAAAGAAAATGGTCTCCTAGTGATATGTGCAAATATCCTGTTGTGTCTCAGTTTTTATGTTTGAAAATTAAGGAACATACTCACTAGGATTAAAAGAGTATTTCACATAAAGTCCTTAGCACAGTGCCTGAGAACAATGAGATATTATGGTACTAGAAGGCATCTTTATTGTAAGTACGTATTTATATATTTATTATTATTTTTTATTTATTTCAGAGAGAAAGGGAGAGGGAAAAAGAGATAGAAACATCAATTGATGAGAGAGAATCATTGATTAGCTGCCTCCTGAACATCCTGCACTGGGGATTGAGCCAGCAACCCAGGCATAGACCCTTGACTGGAATCGAATCCAGGACCTTTCAGTCCATAGGCTGATGCTCTATCCACTGAGCCAAACTAGAGAGAGCAGTATTTATATTTTTAAAGAAAATCTAGATCTTTGTATAATAGATCATGGGAGGAATTTATTGTTAATTGTTAGAACACATCCATAGATAGAGGTAGGTTTGGGGGGAAAAAAGAAGAATTAGACATTTCAATAACCTTTATACACAGTTGCACAATGATGGCATCACACACAGTGCTCAAAGGGACATCATGGCAGGCTTCAAAATGGAATCAGAAGAAAGAAGAGCTAGATGCTAGTCTTGGCTTTGCTACAACTTATCAGTGAAATCTTGGAAGCCTCACAATTTTATGGGCTCCAGCTTCTTCATCTATAAAATGGACAGATGGTTATTCTTATATTTGTGGCCTATTCTAATTTTAAATTTGCTGGTTCTTTGTAATAAATATTATGGAACATTATTACTCAACAAAATTTAGTGATAGTACTAATTTCTTTTAGATGGGGACTAAGACATCACTTATATGTATAAGAGCTAATAATAATATAGATGAGGAAAAATATTCTAGATTATACTTATTCCTTGATAGAAAGTTTAGTATGTGTGTGTGTATATACACACATATCTAATCAGTGTGGCAGGTTATCATTGATAGTGTTGCTGATAACAATTGGTAATGAGAATGAGACTATTGGTTAAGAATATGTCCAGCTCAGTTGGCATGACTCAGGGGTTGAGCGGCAAACCAAGAACCATGAGGTCACAGGTCCATTTCTGGTCAGGGCACATGCCAAGGTTGTGGGCTCAGTCCCCAGGGGGGGACATGCAGAAGGCAGCCAATCAGTGATTCTCTCTCATCATTGATGTTTCTATCTCCCTCTCCCTCTCCCTTCCTCTCTGAAATCAATAATATATAGATACACTGAGTGGCCAGATTATTATGATCTCTGAACGCATAATAATCTGGCAACTCTGTGTGTGTGTGCGTGTGTGTATATTAGAAGCCCAGTGCATGAGTGTGGTCCGGCCAGCCTGGCCAGGGGGAGAAGACATGGGTGGTTGGCTGGCCTGCCTGCTGGTCCAATTCTTTATTGAGGAGATAATTTGCATATTAGCCTTTTATTATATAGGATATGCACTGAGTGGCCAGATTATTATGTGTTCAGAGATCATAATAATCTGGCTACTCAATATATATGACGTGTGTGTGTGTGTGTGTGTGTGTGTGTGTATACACATAAACACATACATACATATATATATATATATTTAATAATTTGGCCGCTCAGTATATATATATTCGAATATGTTATATATACCGAGCGGCCAAATTATTATATATATTATATATATATATATATATATATATATACACATATATATTATACATATATATATATAATATTTTCAAATATGTCCAAACATAATGTAAGTATTGGAGACAACCTTTTCAAAAGAGACAAGGTCCCCTGCAGTCCTTAGGTAAGATTGACCAGTGGTCCTCACAGTGAGTACTTGGGCCAGAAACATCAGCATCACTGGGGAACTGTTAGAAATGCAAATTATGAGGCTACATTTGGACCTATTAAATAAGAAGCTCTGAGTGTGGGGCCCAGCAATCTCTTTAACAAACCCTCCAAGTGATTCTGCTGCCTGCTCAAGTTTGAGACTCACTGAATAATCTCTTGTCCAATTAAGTGGTAAAAACTTAAAAAAGTAGCAAGAGAAAAATTTGAGATTAATTAATTCATTCATGTATTTATTAAGCATCTGTTATGTGTAAAGCTCTCTGCTTATTTCTGCAGAGAGATACCAATATATACTCTGAAATAAAATGAGACTATGCCATGGTTGACAACAAAAGAGTCTAGTGGGGAAAGAAAAGGTTATCAAAGTTAAAATATGAAAGAGATGGCCTCTCCTCTTCCTCCAACCAGTGATAAAACCCTGGACATACCATCTCCAGTCTCTGGATCACAGTTTCTTCTGCTGAACCAGATTCAGGAATTCTCATCTGGGTATTAGAAGGTAGTGGGCATATCAGAATCATCCAGGAGGTTTTGTTCAAAATAAGAAAGCTTCTACCCCATCTAGTCTTTGGGAAAATCTTATATCCTTCCCATGAGCTGGGTAGGGAAAACAAAAAGAGAAAACAAAAGACAACTGCCCTAGGTGCCTTTGAAGTGACTTTGACCAGAATCAAGTACAACTGAGCAAAGCAAACTGGGTAGAAAATTACAGGTGAAGAATTTTAAAAGTTAGGTGCAATGATTGGGGAATGAGGCCATTTATAGACGGAATATAAGCCTCATAGTTCTCAACCACAGAGAAATAGCCCCTCAGAGACTCTGGCTAGAGGTTAACATGAAGGAGACCTAACTACTCCCAGAGCTTTTCTTCTAAGGATCTGATCTCCACTGTCTCATTTGCTCTCTTGGCCTCTCCGTGAGATAGGCGTGGGTGGGTGCTATTTCCCCATCTCATTCATAAACAAGAGCACCAGGAAAACCAGCACCTTTGATCGTAGCAAGCTCAATCAGTCAACAAATATTTATTAAGTATCTGACATCGTTTTCTGGCGTCCTTTTTTTTTTGAAGGGATGTGTAGGGATGCCACTTTATTTGGTCCAAGAAAAACTCAGTGAATTAAGAGAAAGTTCAGCCTCCTTAGCTTGTGTAGTATCACTGCAAGGGATAGTCTGAATACAGGCTCACATACTTTGTCTATTAAGCCCAGTTTACCACCATGACTCATTCTTGCTTTTCAAGGCAGTTCACCCTGAAGCCTGCAAGTGCCTGGCTGTGAGGTCGGAGTGTGGTAAGGTGAGACCTCTGTTAACCACGAAAGGTGGTTGATTAATGTTTTCTCATGATCTGGAGTTTAATCAGAAAAAAAATTTCAGTGCTGTTATTTAAATAAGTAAATAAAAAACTCAGAACAATAAAAGAGTGCAAATGGTTTTGGAACAGGGGGCGGGAGAGCTTTGTTCTAGTCCTGCTTCTGCCATTGAGTGACGGTATGATGTTTGACATCACTTTGACTCTTTTGGCCTTACCTTTCTCATCTGTGAAATAAGAAGGTAATTCCAAGTGGTCCTTATGGCTCCTCTGAGTGTTCTTTTGAGGTTCTCTACTTTTTTCCTGATGGTCAGGGTCATTGCTATTCCAATGTTAGTTCATATGCAGGCCAGCAGCAATTGATGGAGAAATTGAAGGAGAACGAGTCAATATGCTCTTGGGATAAGAAAGAAACGTAGTGTGACTTTTTTTTCGGGGGGGGAGGGGAATTGGTATCAGCTTATTTGGATATATTTTAATGCTTAGTATATTTCAATATATTTGGTATAGGTTCACTTTGGTATATTTGCAAATAAATACATATTTACTATATTTGTAAGTCTTGCAAACCAACAGGTGATTTTAAATTTGCTCTTTCTTGTTTATTTGCTATAACTACACGATGGACATATATTGCTTATATAATAAAAATAAAAGTTATGAAAAAAATGAACATTGTAAAAATGGAATCACAGAGGTTCAAAGCTGAAAAAATTCATAGGTTCAGTGCAATCTCATTTTCAGATTAAGACACCGAGGACCAGAGAGATAAGTGATCTATCTGCTCCAACTCACTGACCTTGTTAGACACAGTCTTGGGGATACCACCTAAGTGTCCAGTGTCTTGTTTTACTTTTCCATACTTTCATTGTGTTTTTATACTTTCTTCTAAAAAAATAAAATGAAATAAAAAGAGCACAAACAACAATTATATTTGGGCATACTTGTTATTGATCCAGCTCTGGTAAATGCCAGGATGTAGCCGGCAGAGATGCCCTGCTCTTTGGGGGTGATCTTTTGGAACGCAGGCTTCCCCCAGAGACTGTCACCAAAGTTCATCTGCACTGTGTGGCCAGAGTGGCTGCCATGCTGTGCGTCTTTGCTCTGCCCTGCACACTGTAGCGGTTTTTAACATAAGGTACACTCAAGATCATAACAGAGATCATTAGCAATGCATTTAGGAGACTAAATAGGGCACAGGAACAAGGAGAAAACATACACGGGAGCCCAGAAGGAGAAAAGAGTGACCCCTTAGGTTTGGTGCTGTGGTGATGTTAGTGCACAGCCTGCTCATTTAGACTTAGCTTGTGTGGGGAAACTCAACATTCTCTGCATACTGGCCTCACTAATTGTCCCGTCCTTGATTCTGGTGACTTCAGAAAAAAAGGAAACTTATTTTTGTCAGTTTGGAGTTAACTGATTTGTATAAACAATCTAATTGTGTTATTACCCCAAAAGAGAGTTTCTTCTAGATAATAAATGACAAGTCAATGTCCTACAGAATGACAGATGTTTGCAAGCGGATATGATGGGGATTGTCTCTACATAGAAAACAAGTTAGCCGAATATTGCTGGTTTATATTGTGAACAAGTTGCCTAAAAAACAAGCCTACTTTTTCCTAATCATATGTAATTTCTATAAATAAATATTTCTTATGCTTTACACCTGCATGGAAAATTGCCTCCTACACAAGCCACACCTTCCAGCCAGGTCCAAACCTCTCACTACCAATGTTATCATTATACTTGGGATTCCAGCTGCCTTTGGTTATGAGGATTTCATGCAAATATGAACCAAAGGGAGCAAAACATAAAAAGCTGCCATTTTTTCCTTCCCCAATTTCCCCAAGTTAAATAACAGTTTATTCTGCAGGCTTTCAAATCACTCCCACAAAATTGGCAATCCAATACAATTGACACATTCATGCTAATCCACTCAGAAGTAAATACTCTGTGGCAAACACTGTGATCTTTGCAAAGACCATAGCTCCCCAATTATGGAAGAATTAAGTAGGGATAAAATGAGGGAGGGCCAAGTGTGAATCAGCGTGGAGGGAGGCAGCCTAACCATTGTGTCTAATCCTCAAGTGGAAACTTTCTATGTGTTTGAGAACTTAGAAGTGTGGTTCACTTTGGCTATTGCTTTAAATAAAAACCTTGCACCACGTTTTCTTGTTTTCCACCTAAGAATTAGCAAAATGCCCCCCTAAGAGATGCTGGCTTCAA
Source organism: Lasiurus borealis (assembly GCA_004026805.1). Classification (NCBI taxonomy): domain Eukaryota; kingdom Metazoa; phylum Chordata; class Mammalia; order Chiroptera; family Vespertilionidae; genus Lasiurus; species Lasiurus borealis. Next base: position 5,766 of record PVJN01049710.1, read on the forward strand.
GATTTTTCTGGACTTAGCCAATACTAGGACATGCTCAAGCCCTCTTAGGAATGTTTGTGTCATGAAACCACAATCTATTGGTTCAGTATTTGTTGGGTGTTCATGGAAAGACGGTTTAGCAAAGCTGGATTTGGGTCCTGGATTTACCCTGTTACTAATCACGACCCAGGAAGAACCAATTCAGCACTGTAAAAGTTACTGGAGTTTTTACATGCATTGTTGCCTTATGTGGATCCCGTGAAGCAATGAAGGCGCTAGTTAGTCATTCCCATTTTAGAGATGAGGAAGCCAAGGCTCAGAAAGGTTGTGAGTTGCATGTTATCTCATAGCAGCCACTTTCCTCAGGCAGCAAACAAGCGCAGGCAGAGGTCCAGAGAAGGTAGGTGCTTTACCTGGCATCACGCAGCAAGTCTGAGGCTGGAAAGAGCACTATTAGTCTGGAATTTCCAGCCCATTAATTAGGTCACTGGACCATGCTGTCTCAATGTGTCCAGCCTGGCCTGGGAGGTGAGCCACTTCACATTTCGTTCCCTGGGCCAGGAAACTGCTTCTGAGCCCCGGCTGCGTCAAAGTGAGCACAGTGACCATAGACAGGTAGTTGGGAGAGGAAATAAAATACTAATGATGTTCTCTGCAGTTCCAAGTGCCTCTCTTGTCCCTATAAATGGATGGTTTGGACAGACAACTCTGTAGTTGTAATAAATAAAGACTTGCCACCACTTTCATCTCTGGTCCTGGTCCACCCACAGGCTTCAGGAAAATGCCTGACTGAGCAGCCAGCCTCACAGATTTCAGTCTGTGTCCACCCGGAGGCGGGTCCTCTGGGAGCAGATCGAGTCTGCTCCTACATGGCTCCTACATGACAATCTGGAGTTAGGGCTTTGCCTACAGAGCATTAGACATTCAAACACCACAGTGATGACACAAGAAGAAAGTTGTCCTCTCTTTCACTGGACACTTGAGTATAACTAAGTAAATTTTATTGAGCACATACTATGTATAGGACCAAATGCAAATATCTAACAAGTGCTAATATCAGCAAAATGTTATCGTGTGCTGAAACTTCCCCCAATACATATGAAAATTATTTAAAAAATTAAATCAGTGGGAAAAATCTATTTTTACAATATACTTTTGTTGATTTCAGACAGGAAGGGAGAAGTAGGGAGAGATAGAAACATCAATGATGAGAGAGAATCATTAATTGGATGTTTTCTGCATACCCCACACTGGGGATTGAGTCTGCAACCCAGGCATATGCCCCGACCGAGAATCAAACCATGACCTCCTGGTTCATGGGTTGATGCTCAACTACTAAGTCACACTAGCCGGACAAGAAATCTATCTTTGGAAGATAGGAAGAGAACGAAAGAGTTGTGGAAAATAGTTAATGATGTTACCCTTGTTAAAAGCAGCATTTATAAATTTGAACTCCCTTGGATTAGGAACAAAAGGTACATTTTGCGCAATTTGGTTTGTTTATAAGTGGTCATGTTTTGTGTGTTCCTATATATGAAACCCAAAAGTAAAATATCCAGAAAGATGTGTAACAGAGAGCTTATCCCAGAAAAGTCATTAGAAATAAACATCTTATTCTGATTTATTTTTTCTATTTTACTCTAATAACTTAGTTTATAAATGTATTTTATTTATTTTTTTGGTAGTTACTAATTAACTGTAGCAAAGATTGCTATAAGTAAAAAAATGATTGTTAGGAAAAACAAACATAAAACAACAAAACACACACACACACACACACACACACACACACAGACACACACACACACACACATCAAACAAATCCCACTAAGATTTCTCCAAATCCACCAAATTAAAGCTGTCTCGTGTTAATTCTTTTCTTTTTCTGTACTTACATTTAGTTTTTCTTTACTTAAGTATTATTTAGCTATGACTTAGTAATTTCTATGGTGTTTTCTTCCAATAAATTAGCTCCTATTTGACTGTAATTATTTCCTTTAGTTGCCTTCTGGGGGAACTCTGTCCTCAGTTGATTTAAAAAATATATATATTTTATTGATTTTTCACAGAGAGGAATTGAGAGGGACAGAAAGCTAGAAAGATTGATGAGAGAGAAACATTAATCTGCTGCCTCCTGCACACCCTCTACTGGGGATGTGCCCGAAATCAAGGTATATGCCCTTGACCAGAATTGAACCTGGGTCCTTTCAGTCAGCAGGCTGACGCTCTATCCACTGAGCCAAACCAGTTGATTTTTTTTATACTTTTAAAAAAAAATGTATACTTTATTGATTTTTTTACAGAGAGGAAGGGAGAGGAATAGAAAGTTAGAAACATTGATCAGCTGCCTCCTGCACACCTTTGACTGGGGATGTGCCCCCAACCAAGGTACATGCCCCTGACCGGAATCAAACCTGGCACCCTTCAGTCCACAGGCCAATGTTCAATCCACTGAGCCAAACCGGTTTCGGCTCCTCAGTTGATTTTAAACCTCCTCTCTCCCCAGGGAGCCCAGTAAGGGGTGGGGAGTGGAGCCTTGCGCTTTTCTGTCTTCAGTAAACACACCTGTGGAGCATCCCAGTGTCCCTTAGGTGTCCCTCGGGGCTGTGGAAGGATGTGGGAGGAGAAGAGGAACTGGAACTCTGTATTGCAATAAATGTTTGGTTTCTGCTGTTCATTACAAATGATATCCAATGTTTGACTTGTCTGTCAGGTGGATATGAGAAGTAGGAGAGAACGAAAGAGAAAATAATCCTATATAATAAAACCTTAATATGCAAACTGACCGAATGGTAGAATGGTCACTATGATGCACATAGACCACCAGGGGGCAGATGCTCAATGCAGGGGGTGCACTGCTCAGCCAGAAGCTGGGCTCATGGCTGGTGGGCACAGTGGCAGTGGTGGGAGCTTCTCTAGCTCCACAGTAGCATTAAGGACATCTCCCGAAGATTCCAGACTGCGAGAGAGTGCAGGCTGGGCTAAGAGACCCTCCACCCCCCCAGTGCACGAATGTTGTGCACTGGGCCTCTAGTTTAAATATAAAAGATAAAATAAGAAAACCAAAGCTGTCACATTTTTACTGAATTAAAAACGTTCAGTCATGTGTGCATGTAGTTTATCTCTCTCTAAGTTTGCCCACTTTTCATTTAATATTAAGTAAGCATTTACTATTACGGGTTATGTCCAAGGATTTATACTGAGGACTCAGAAATAAATGATCCAGTCTTTGCAGTATATGAACCCAGCATTTCTCATACATCATTTCACTTAATTTTTTTCCCCAATAATGCACTAAGGTACAAATCTTCACTCCTTTTTCAGAGAAGTAGAAAAGGTTTTGGAAGTTAAAGCCATCTGCTCAAGGACACACAGTGAGTGACTTTCTAGTGTCTGAGAACTCTACTTGGAAAGGATTTTGAAGATTTCATATATAAGATCTGGTGCTGGTTGAGTCTAGCAAAAGGAACCAAAAATTAAGTTATTTAACAGATATTTGCTGAGTACCTACGAGGTACAAGACATTGTTCTAGGTGTAATTGTGAATAAGATATAATGTAGAAAAAAGTAGCTAGTAATTCAGAAAATATTTTTTTAAAAACATTTTATTGACTTTAGAGAGACAGGAAAGGATGAAGAGAGAGAGGGAGGGAGGGAGGGAGAGAGAGAGAGAGAGAGAGAGAGAGAGAAAGAGAGAAAGAGAGAGAGACATTGATTAGTTGCCTTCTGCACACCCCCTACTGGGGATCGAGCCCACAACCCTGGCAGGTGCCCTGACTGGAGAATCCAATCAGTGAACTCTCAGAGCATGGGATGAGGCTCAACCAATTGAGCCACATTAGCCAAGGTAATACAGGAAATCTTGATATATGATGGTATAGCCAGCGAAACACTTTCTTTTGATATAAATCAACAGGGAAAGAAGTCCCTGAGACAAGACAGAATTGACAAGTGTCAAAGAGGTTGTGTATGCAGAGGAGGGTACAGAAGAGAGGTGTCTGTCTAGGTTAGGTCCAATGGAAAGATGTGCACGAAACTCTTGTGAATGGAAAGTTTTCTATGTATTGCAGAAAAACAACAATTGGTGAAGGTGATCATGATGGGAAAGAAGATGGTATTAATGATGCCTGAGAGATAATGAGCCTGACCAGTAATTGCTCTCTTCATTTGAGCATGAAAGGTCTGAAAACTGATGGTACCTGAAGGGCATTAAGCCGACTTCAAACCGATATTTCATTTAGTACATTTTTTTTCATGTTAATAAACTTTGGTTAGTAGGAATCCTTGGGGCAAGGAGTACATATCCTGAATAGAAATATTGAAAAATTAGAGAAACATTCTTATTGCTAATGACTTGGTCAACTGAGATTGGGTAATCGGCCTCATTTCTGTTTATTATTAAGCATAACATGTTTTATTCCTTCGTGTAGAAAATATGAGCTTTTGATATCACTGCTTAGTATAATTGACTCTTCTGAGCCCTGTTTGAACTTAGTGATTCATCATTTTTCAAATTAGTAGGGACACGGATAGGGTAATCTGCTTCTGTAATCAGTAAAACCTTCCGAATGCCTTCCACAATAATGGATTAGGCTGTCATTTGTAGTATCTCTTATTTCTGTTATCATCTGCGCTTAGGATGTCAATTTAAGCTTATTAGTTTAATTTTTAAGACATTTCTTCTTATTGCTGACAGCCATAGGAAGCATGTCCACTTGATGCGTGCTGCCTTATTTGTTGAGTTTGTCAGAAGTGACCCCACCCCCTCTCTTGTAAAAGACAAGATACTCAAGTGTCAAGCGCTTACAGGGTCATCCATCTTCTTCGGCCTTCCACCCACTGGGGCTGGACCACATGCACCCACTGTTCAGGCCCCGTCTCCGCTTTCTCTTTGTCATTATGCTGTTGTCAATTCCACCATTTATTCAGTGATTAATCATCATTTGGAAGGTTCTGCTGGGAGCCAACAGAAAGGGGAGTATTCCTGCAGGTGGTGTCTCTCTGATTAGTCAAAAGTGATAATGACTTGCTGCTGGGGCTTTGTCCTAAGGAGGGGAATTTTGTTTTCTTTTGCAGAAATGCAATTGAATTTTATAAACTGGGAAATAAATTTAATTGAACAAAGAACATTAGAATGGGTCCTTAAAAAGTGGAGAAAGTGCTTTCCTTACAGCACCCTTAGAATCATAAGTTGCTTACAATCTTACCTTTAAATTTTTTAAAAATTCAGAGCATTAAAGATGCACATTCATGCCAACAGAAGTGCCTAAAAGTAATTCCATAGAAGATGAGATAGCTGATGTTTTATCAGCAATTACTCTCACTGAAGTAATATATTTAATATTTTTACCTTTGAGAGCCACAAAGATGGATGATGGTATTTAACTTGGTGCAGTATTACTCTTTTGTTCTCTTTTATATTATTTATTTAGAAAATAATATTTCTGACAACGAAGGTATTGGCTATATTGTTTAATATGACTGCTTTCACTAAAAAAGGGATGAACAAGATGGATACCCTGGAAGTTTTCCCAAGGAATCTCAGGCTCCACAGAAAGGGGGTACCTTGTTGTTGGTGGTGAACGCTATACACTGACCACAATTTTGGACACATTCACACCCAGAGAAGTAAGAGCGTTTCGAGTGGTGGAGAAAAGAAAGGAACCAGGGAGGGTGGGGAGAGGAATGTCAGCCTGCTTCCAGCCTGACCAGTCTCTCCACCAGTTGTTACCTCTGTGCTTCCTCAGTGAGCAAGCAGGGTTTCCAGAGAGAGTATGAGTGTGTGTGTACGTGAACTTTTTCTCTGCTCAGTTGATCAATGTGAGAAGGATGAGTAGCTCAGAGAGAATTACTCATTTCAGTCTCACTCCTTTGGGCAAATTCAGAGATCCTGGAGGCTGCCCTAGATTTATTTATCATATTCATCCTCTCTTAATGGGAAGTCTCATCTCAATTGATGTGTGGATAAAAGAGACTAAACATGTCAAGGTTTCAGAACCAAATCCTGGTGACTGGTACTTTTAGTAGTCAATTATCTCATTCTCATTCTCTCCACCCTTCCTCCTCTTTGCCACATTTTGCTGGTGACACAAGTTTTTCCTTGGGAATTTGCTTCCCTGGTCTGAGTCTGAGTGTGGCATTTGAAGCCTGGGAACAAGCTCTGAAGGATCCGCATATAGGTAGCCACTTGAAGCTCAACGCTGGCGTGTGTGTGTGTGTGTGTGTGTGTGTGTGTGTGTGTGTGTGTGTGTGTGTGTGAGAGAGAGAGAGAGAGAGAGAGAGAGAGAGAGAGAGAGAGGGAGAAGTGGGAAAGGGGTCCTCTCTCCAGGACAGCTGTCTCTTGGGCTGGGAGGGAGGTTGGCCTGGTACTGAGGTGATTTGCAATTCATAGCCTCAGCCAGTCAGTCCTTGACAGGCAAGTTTCCCCAAGACTGGGAGCAGCTGTTGCCTGAGAGAGAGATGGGCTGGAGTGATAGCTGAGCTGTCCGCCTGGGAGGTGGCTGGGAGTCTTCTGGTGGAGGAAGGACTCTTGCAGAAGACAGGTTGAGAGTATGAGAGCGAGGTGGATGTGTGAGGGGTGGGGGTAGATGTGGGGAGCAGCCCCAAAGCCCTCTCCTGGGCAAAGAGCAAAACACTGGATACAAACCTCCAGATCTTCAAGTCTCCCCAGACCTCCCACTCCCGCCGCCAGTCTAACACGGTTCTTGGAGTCTTACATCCTCAGGTGTAAGAGACTGAAGACAGCTTGAGTGTAATCTGTCACAGGTGGAGATTGCTTTTGAGTGAATACCATGACATACAGACTTGGATTCCAAAGTGTGGTCCCTGGACCAGCAGAATTAGCGTCACTTGGAAACTTGTTAGAAATGCAAATTCTTGGGCCCTACCACAGACGTACTGAAGCAGAAACTCTGGGGCCTTGACACCCGCTATCTAGTTTAACAAGCTTTCCAGATGTTTCTAAGCATGCTAAAGTTTGAGAATCACTGATCTGAAGTGAAACGAGCTATGACTCAATGGAATTTTGGGCATTTGTCAATGATTTGAGGCAAAAGGACACACTAAAGAGAACAGGGTCTTATGAGCCCTCTCATCACTCCTCCCGTGATATGACCTTCTCTACCTATAGCTAAAGACATCCCACCCCTGGGTCCCAAGCTGTTGAATGTGAGACTGAAAATAGCACTTGCCATTTAACTAGCAGAGTATTTCAACTTTGTCTTGGACATTGTTGAAAAACTGTGCAGATGTGGCTTTCCCTTCTTTCTTTTCTAGTACTCAGGTAGTTCTCCTAGGGGGTGAACCATTGCCCTTTAGTGAATGATACTCCAAGGTCTGAGTGAAGGAGAAAGGGGATCTGTATTTATTAGCACATTGTGCTAATAGTTAGCAAACTCTAACTCCAACCCAGCCTCCTGCCCAAGGTGGACATTTGATAGAAGAGAATAGTGCCCTCCGAAAGCTAGGAATGTGTCCAAAGTACATAGCAGTGGGTCCTTGGTGGATTCTTATTTAGTTGAAACCTGCTTGACTTCACCTCAAGAGCCTGTTTGCTACTCTTTATTCATACATTTATCTCAACCTTCTTGAACCCAATTTTAATTTTGGTTTAGGCTCTTGCAGTAACAAGTTCCAGATGAGGTAATGAATTGACTATCTACAGTATAAAGGAATGTGTCCCTTTATTTATCCTAAAATGACCTCTTCCAAGTTTCAAGAGTTGCTTATCTGAAATCTTAACTCTTAGGTTTGGGTGTAGATGCTTCCGACTTTGTCTGAGATAGTCTCTGTGATTGTGCAATGATGATTCAGTAGTACTGATAGCACTGCCACACCACACCAGGTGAGAAACTCTGCGAGGAGAGGAATACTTTCTGCCTCCTTGCCAGGGTCTAGCTCACCAGTGCGAGTTGGTGATCTATAGTGTGGCTTAGGAATTCACAAAGACCCAACCACATTCCTCCTGAATTGGTGCCTTATATTCTATCTGGAAACTCATTTCTTTAGACAAAACATTTTCTTTAGTATTGTCAAGGAGAAATGCTTCATCATTTTTTGTTGGCCCCTACCACCTATCACAGAGCCCAAAATAATCGGCTTGCCCTAACTCTCAGGGCATGTGTGTGTATGTTCTTAGAGAAGGTAACAGACTGTTTCCTTACATCTTAGTTTGAATGGGATGTGAGAATGAAGTTGGCTTTAGATTTGGAGACAAGAAAAAAAAAAAGGCGTCCTCTTGGTCTTTATGAAAGTTAAATCTAGTAGGACATATTTATAAAGGAATTGTTTTTCCCAGAGAAATGTGTTTCCACTGGTGGAAGTTTAGGCACTTTTGATCTGGTCAATTGATCTGGCCAGATAGGAGTCACCTTCCTCTCACTCCTCTGCATGGTTTCTAGAAGAGCTCTCATCTTAGAGAAAAAGTTTTATCCATTCACTGAAAGTCAGGAAGAGCAGGACAGCATGAGTGTTCTTCTGGGGACTGGGAGTAGAAAATAAGGATACACTGAAATAACAGTGAGTATTTATTGAGCATTTTCTATGTACCTGAAATTCTTTAATGTACTTAATAGCTATCAACTCATTTGATTTTCATAATAAACCTATGAAGTAGGAACTCTTAGTATATCCACTTTATAGAAGAGAAAACCAAGGTCAGAAAGGTTAAGTAACTTCCCCAAAGGAGACTTAGCTAGTAAGTGGAAGAGCTAGAATTCCAATCCCAGATAGTCTGATTTCAAAGCCTGGCTTTGAAACAATATGTTCTACTGCCTCCCTGGAGAGGAAAAGGGGCATATAGGAAAGCAAAATCAGGGTTGAAGATTACTTACATTTTAAGATTTTTTGTTGTTGTTGCCAAGAATGAACCCAATATTGCATGGTGCAGTGCTCCAGGGAACCAAGACTAGATATTGCCAGGAATCTGGGAGGGAATGGATGAAACAAATACCTTATGAGAACTGGTTCTGAGTGATTTGGTTCAGTGGATAGAGAGCGTGGGGTCTGGGTTGGGTTGGGGGCTCAATCCCCAGTAGAGGGCATGCATGAGGCAGCAGATAAATGATTTCCCCTCAATATTGATGTTTTTATTTCCCTCTCCATTTCTCTCTGAAATCAATAAAAATATATTAAAAAAAAAAAAGGAACTGTGTATTGCCAGGTTGGGGAAAGAAAGGGTTATTTAGAGGGAGATCTAAGTAAGATCTTTCTTGCAGCTCCTGTAGTGGTCCTTCCTTCTCCTGTTCACCTCTGCCTAATAATTTGATCAGTTCTCTGTGGAAAGCACTTAGTTGCTATGGTAATGAGTACTCTATAAATATTAATAGAATAAAGCCAAACAGAGTATCGCCCCATTAATGCAGAAGCT